>VMDR010030187.1:0-12462 GCA_007922815.1 Macrotus californicus
GATAAGACAAGCTCAGGTAGTGTTAACAGAAATGTGTTGTCTTTATCTCTATTTAATCCACAGTTCCAGGAACTACAATATTGGTTCATTAAATTCCCACTTAAGAGCCCAGCATGAATAAATACTTTAGAGTACACTGTACTTGGGGAGAATTTTAAATGGATATACTAACCCTCTTTGCAACAGACGTTCTACTCAAGGCTTACATCCATTCTGTTTATTTTTAATTCTTCAAACTGGATCAAATTTTTATTCTATACTATCATAAGCAGTAGCACTTGTTCATAATATGGATTTTATATAAGGATTAGTAATTATTAGGAAAGATTTCAAATGATTGCTTTCACCTTTTATGGAGTGCAACTGAAAATGAAGGTTATTTTTTTCTACCTTTGTTGAAGTATAATTCACAAACAGAATTGTACATATTTAAGGTATACTACATGACAGTTTGATAGACATGTACATTCTGAATGATTACTACATTGGGGTAGTTAACACATCTGTCACCCCATAGTCACCACCTTTTTGTGTGTTGTGCATGTTGAGAACATTTAACATCCAACCTCCCAGCAGACATGAAGTATACAATGCAGTTTTATTAATAGTAAATAAGGGTTAATTGCTTGAATAAATGGTCTGACCTTCCAAAGGAACTGCCAAAAATTCTTCCTTCACATTGAAACTTTAAACACGAAACAAAGGCTTCATAACTCATTAAATCTAAGTAGCTGGCAGTTTACAAGTCACTGAGAATTAACTTAAATGATCTCTGTAGAACCCAGGATGTATTATGTATGCATCACTGAGTTATTCAAAGGATAAAGAAATATTTAAGCATTAGTCTTTATCTACTGTTTTTATGTAAAAAATTTCTTGGTCTTCTAAAAATTATGACTACTGATATATGAAAAATGCTCAACATCACCCGCAATCAGAGAGAGATGCAGATTAAAACCACATGCGATGTCTTCTCACACCTGTCAGAATAGCAGTTATTAATACACTAATAAACAACAAGTGCTGGTGAGGATGTGGAGAAAAGGGAACCCTAGTGCACTGTTGGTGGGAATGCAGACTGGTGCAGCCACTGTGGAAAGCAGTATGGAATTTCCTCAATAAACTAAAAATGGAACTGCCTTTTGACCTCTGATCCTACTGCTGGAAATATACCCTAAGAATCCCAAAACACCAATTCAAAAGAATGTATGCACCCTCACATTCTCAGCAGCACAATTTACAATAGCCACAATTTGTAAACAGCCTAAGTGCCCAACAGTAGATGAGGGGGTAAAAAAACTGTGGTATATTTATACAATGAAATACTAGACAGCAAAAAAAAGAAGGAATTCCTACCTTTTGCAACAGCATGGATGGAACTGGAGACTATTATGCTAAGTGAAATAAGCTGGTCAAATATCATATGGTATCATTTATAAGTAGAATCTAATGAAAAAAAACTAAACTAATGAGAAGAAATAGAATCAGAGGCACAGAATCATGGAACAGACTAATAGCTGTAAGAGGGGAGCAGGAAAATGGGGACCGATTGAAAGAAGGTGAAGGGGTTAGTCAGAGAACACATATGAAAGACCCATGGACATGGACGATGGTGTGAGGGCTGACTATGGAAGTGGGGAGCAGAGGGGGATGAAGTGGGAAAATTGGGTCAACTATAACAGCATAAACATTAAAATATCAAACATAACAAAGCAAAAGATACATAAAAATGATTGGTTGCCTCCATCTCATCTAAGAGTTATAGAACAGCAATACAGAACTCAGTCCTTGAATTTTCTCTGTCTGTTAATGGAGTGGGCATTTATTGAGTGCCTGCATAGTGGTCAAGAACCTGAGCCCTGGAGTGAGAAAGACCAAGAAAGACATCACCACTCTGGGACCTCAAGTCCATAGCTCACATTCTCTAAGCCCCAGCCTTGTAACTTACAAAATGGGTATCATATTAGGACCTACTTAGGATAGTTTTGAGAATTGAATGAGACAATGCAGCTAAAGCCTTGATAAAGAGGTTTGTGAATTGAGATTTACTCAGTACAAGATAATGAATTGTGATATTGGCATATAGAACTCAGTGAATCCTCAATAGAAGTGTGGAATAGAATTCATTCTTGTCCAGAAACTTACGTTAAGATTTGTGTGGGGGAAAAGAAAGCATAAAAAGATAGTCCTTGCCCTTAAGAAACTTTTGTAGTGTGAGTGACAGAGATAGAGGTATACACAGACAGACAGATAGAATAAAATACTATATGAATTTATAAAAGTGGAACCATTTTCAATCTAGGCGAGGCATCAGGGAAATTTTATGAAGGAAGTTACTTTGGATGGGAACATGAAATACTGGACAGCATTTGTATTTGTGGAGATATCATGATATTGGAGATAAAGCTCTGAGAGGGTAGTCATTTTCCCCAGGTTTCTTCTTAAGCAAAATATATAGATAATAATGACATGATAGTTGGTACGCATTTCTCCTTAAATGAATAGTTGTAGTAACTACACAGAACCTAGGGAGTTGTAGGACCTCTTTCAACTTGTTAGAAAAACTAAAATTAACCTAGATTTAAAAACTTTTTAGAAGTTTCTTTTAAAAAATTCTCTATTCAAATAATTTTAGAAAATTGTTGGTCTAAAAATTTCACATTTATATGTGTGTACACACACACACACATGCACACACATATTGAGAGAGAGAGAGAGAGAGATGAAAGAGTACGCCAACCTTGTTTGCAGTCTTGGCTATATTTAAACATCTTTGTCTCCTTTCCACGTTCTTGGGCTTATGGAACAAACAAGCCTTTTCTTGCAGCAGAGATAGAAATTGTAACAAGCACCTTGCACCTGAGATGCAATTAAACAGGAGGTGAAGTTTAATCATATGGTCTATGCTGTGATTTATCTGCATTAGGCTTAATCATTAGAAGCTTTTTAAAAACTAGCACTTTATTTGAGGTCAACCTTCATGCTTGTCACAGGTTCTAAAGTGACCATTAGTGCCTCGCTATGTACTTCTATATGGTATTTGTAGCAGAAACAATTTATCAAGCACATTTTCTATGTTAGCTAGTGTGCTAACTGGATTATTTCAATGCTATTCTCAGTAATTGTGTGAGGTAGGTAATAATGTATCATCCCTTCCTCACTGATGAAGACCATAAGGCTCAGGCTAAGTAATTTGTGCAAGTCTCATACCCAGCAAGTGGTGAGGCAGGATGCAAACTGAGTTCTGATTTTAAAGACTCTATTCTTAGCTCTGACTGGGTGGCTCAGGTGGTTGGAGCATTGTTCCATACACCAAACGGTTGTGGGTTTGATCCCTGGTTAGGACAGGTATGGGAGGAAACCAATTGATGTATCTGTCTGTCTGTCTGTCTGTCTCTCTCTCAAATCAATAAACATATCCTCAGGTAAGGACTAAATAAATAAACACTGTTCTTAATTACTATGTCTCCCTGTTTGCCTGTGGAGAAATTATTCTTGAAAAAAATTACATGTACATACACACATATATACTTTTACATATGATATATAAGGCTTCCTTTACATTCTGTTATAATCTAGCTGGTTACTTGTTAAGGGATTAAAAAGAAAAGCAAGATGTTCTCTTCTTGGATTGAGTTTTAAGATGGTCATCTAGACCATGCTGGTACATTTTTGCTAATTTTCAAGTCAGAAAGCATGGAGATATATTTGAAAATAAAAGTTCCTCTTCATTTTTGAAGCAGTGCAACTAGATATAACTGATTGTGACTTAGCTAGTAAGTATAACCGCAAAACTGTTGGACCATGGATGCTACTTATCAAAATTTATTCAGTAATTATATTTTGCTTTCTCTTCATGTTCTGTTCAATTCCCTGGCATCTCTGCCTGCCTTGAGGAACCACATAGTGTGACAGGAAGGGCGTGTTGTCCAATAGCCATGATTTTTAGGGTTGAGCCCCTCGTAGTTACGTTAACATCAGCAAATTATTAAGCCTCTTGATGAGCCCGCTTTCTCATTTCCTAAGATAAGGTAAAAATAAATACCTTCCAGGTACAATAAAATTGAAGCTGATGAAGCATATAAACTACTTAGCAAAATATCAAGTACACAATAATATATTCAAAAATAAAAAATATATATACTGTTTTCTTTTTTAACCTTCAATTTTGTTTCATTCTTTGTAACAAGTGAATAATATCTACTTTCCAAGTGTGTGTGTGTGCATGTGTATGTGATGTGATTAAATATATATAATATATGTAGAGAACCTAATACCTAGTAGAATCTTAGTGAACATTAGATCCTCTCTCTTCCCATTAATTCACATTAAAAATACATTTCAGCCACCTTTATTTTCCTTATTGGTGTGTGTATGTCTTTATTGGCCACCACAGTGTCCTTGGCTTGTATGCGATTTGCAGCTTCCAAGTTTTAACTTAAATAGTGAAGGAAGAGAAAAGCCCATGCAAAACGCAGTCTCAACAGGAAAAGAATAAGCTGGTTTTTAAACAAAGAGATGATGAACTTAAAATGTCGGATCCTTTTCATATTTCAAGAAAACACTTTACATACGATTCTGGGAATGTAGCCAAAATGAGAAAGCCAAGAGTTATATTCAACAGATATTATGAGAGGGTAAGAGGAGTCACAGATATCCAATTACTTCTGTAAAAAAGTACAACATCCCATACCTTTCTATCCATATCTCTGTTTTAGAAGGAAAGAGAAGTGGTGAAGGTTATGTAGTAAATCCTTAAAGCACATTTGAAAAACATTTTGCTTTTCCTCTCATTCTCTTCCATTTTTATAGTGTAGGTGTAAGCTCAAATGTATGGAGATACCCCAGACAGAACATTATTCTAAGGAAATTCTATGGAAGCAAATTTAATAATGTACACCCATCCATACAATAAGTTTTCAAACACCTACTCTGTGCCAGGTACTGTGAGAGATGCTGAGAACTCAATCAAGGAACTGGAGGACATCTTCTACATACTCATGCACCAAATTGGCCAGTATTGGTGCATCTGCACACACTCTCCCCATTCTCCCTTTACAGTGGAAAAGCTGCCCTAGCTCCCATCCACAGCCTTGTGCTTCCCTTAGACACTGTGTCCCACCCCATTCTCCTGCTCTTGGACTTTGCTCTTTTGATTGGCCTCCATTACTTTCCTCCTCTTTTGTAAGCTTTCTTATCCCTTTTAACATAGTGGGATCTTGCTTACAAAACATGTCCCCATGACTTCACATCACTTTCCCTCTCTCTAATGCTTTTTAGAGCAAAATTCCTTCAAAGAGTCATCTATACTCCACTTCCTTTCCTTCCAAGCTTTCTTCCAAACTGGTCCATTCAAGCATTCATCCCCATGTTTCTGAAGAATGGCTCAGGTCAAGCTTCTTGGGCACTGCCATGTTGCCAAACCTAGCACTTCATTCTCAGCTCTCATGTTAACTGAGCCCTAGCAGTAAACCTGTGGCTTTTAGGACTCATGTTCTGGCTTCCTCTGACCTCAGAAGTGAATCCCTCCCACTCTTCTCTGCTCTTTCCTCTTCATCTTCCCCAGCAGTAAATGCTGGAGGGCCATGTAAGTCAGTCCTCAGACCTTTACTTTGTTTTCCTCATCAGTGAATCCATATCTCTAAAGAATTTAAATGCCATCTGTATTTCAATAACTTCCAAATATCTCTCTCCAGCATCAAAATTTCTTTTTTTCCAAAGTCTAAAATATTTATTTATTTATTTACCTTTTTTGTTGTTGTTCAAGTACAGTTGTCTCCATTTACACCCCACCTCGTTCCCCCAACCCACCCATCCCCACCTCCCACCCTCAAACCTACCCCCTTTGGCTTTGTCCATGTGTCCTTTATATGTGTTCCTTGATGGACCTTCCTCTACTTTCCCTCATTATCCCTGTCTCCCTTCCCCTCTGATTACTGTCAGTTTGTTCTTTAAAACAAATAAGCAAGCAAAATATAACCAGCATCAAAACTTAACTCCTTAAACCAACTGTTTACTTGTCATTTCCACAGCTGAAAATGTACTCATCTCAAATTGAAACCCTTAATTTCTACCTTCCAAACTTTCTTCTCTTCAACTACTTATTTTGATCAGCCCAACTCTGATCTTCAAACTGTTCATGTCAAAAAATTTGGAGTCATCCTTAACACCTTCCATTTGCCATCCCTCACCCAATCTCTCAGCAAATCCAATCATCTTTGCTTTTAAAATATGTATAGCATGTGACCTGTGTCCTTCACCTCTACAGCAATCTCCGTAATCCGTCATGTTCTATTCTGTCAAATCCCTGTACACCATCATGATCTTTCACTGAAACTACTGCATCGCTTTACTGTTCTCCTTTGAGCAACCCTTTCCAGGCTTTTCTCCATGCAACAGGCAACGCAGCCCTTTTTAAATATCTCAGATCCTGTCACTCTCTGCTAAAAACTCTTAAATTTGTTCCCTCATCACCCAGAATGCAATGAAGAGCCTTACCATTCCCATATAGCCTTCATAGTGCTCCATAATTATTCCAATGTCAGCTCTTCCTTTTCTCCTCCCGTTCACTTTGCTGTGGCTGCAGTGCCAGATTGCTATTCTATGAACACACCAAGCCGATCCCATGGCCCCTGGTCTTTGCACTTTCTGTCCCCTCTACCTAGAATACTCTTCCTCCACTTGTCATCATGGGCCCACTTATAACGGAGACTTCTGGTTTAGCTTTGACTTCATCCAGCCCAGGAACTTCTCATTGCTGCAGTCCCAGAACACTCTATATGGCCTCATACTGCTATATTCTTCATAACAGTGCAACCTTCCTTCTTCATTTTTATGTTTTGCTCTTTGTTCCCACTACTAGAATGTCAGTTCACTGCTGTATCCCAGTGCCTAGAAACAGCACCTGGCACCTAGTATGTGTTAAGTAAATATTTCTGAGTGTGAAAGAATACCAGCATGGTTTCTGTCCTCACAGAATTCACATTGTAGTGGGTGCTAAAGACAAATACAAGTAAGCAGGCAAGCAAATAAAATAGCATACACATTTTGAGAACTAATTTTGATAAGTATTTTAAAAGCAATGCCCAAGGCATTGATATAGAGATTAATAGGGAAAATTAAATTTAGGTTGATTGGCGGGGGAGGCTTCTCTGAGGAGGTGGCAATTCGTGATGGAGAGATAGTTAACTGTTCCTGAATTAAAGGGAAATCACTCTATTTCTTGCACATGCTGGAAAATGTAATTACAAACATTTGATCAACAACCTCCTCACAGTATTTTGCACAAACTTTTCAGTATAAGTAAGCATTGTCGGAATGGAAGAGTAAGGACCATGTTTTCGCTCAGCTAAGGGATGGTAGAAAGAAAGAAACTGTTATCTGGACATAAATGAGATGACTGAAAGTACAAATGGAAAATTCTGCCTTGGGATGCAGAACGGTAATGAATCCTGATTGATCTCAAGGCGTTTGTATACAATCTACATGCGTCGCATCACTTCAAGAAAGAAATTCTGTCTGAAATTTAGAAGCAGAATTAAAATCCTTCATTGCAACCTCATCTGGCATCAGGATACTAAAAGGCATTTATTAATATTATTGGGATTAGGAATTAACTGGCTAAAAAGAATAGTATCAAGGGCAATTTTAATAGTAGCCAAAAGTTATTGCACACCTACTATGAATCTGATACCTTCAAAATAACTTCAACTAGGGCACTTCATTCATGTTATTTTTATAGTATCTTTCTCTTTCTTATGTAATGATCCACAACATTTTCTTTCCTTACCTGGTAGTTTCATATAATCGATATGAAATGAACTAAACCAGGCTTCTTTTCAGGAATTTGCTAACTGGCTGGATTTCTTTGTCCATCGAGTCTGATATCCTTTCCTTCATTCCCTTTCTCCTTCCTTCATTTTTCTTTGCCTTACGTTTGGCTTGATGGCATTATTATCCCACGTGTGTTTCTAGCCCCCTATCCTCATTCCAACCTTCCCGGTGAACTTCAGAAATTGTTATTCATATCCCCACAAGAGTGCGTCTCTTTGCTTTCACCGGGCACCACTTTTCCAGCTGGCACAACGTCCTGCAGCTGGTTCCCCGTTGGTGTTGGTGCACAAGTGCCAGTCTCCGCTGGCAGCTCTTTCTCTGGCCTTTTGCTGCCAGCCTGCTCCTGCTGCATGTGGCACTCCAGGGAGCGGCCAAGAATTGTTCCCAGTTGCCTCCTTTACTTCTGGGGCTTGCTACAGTTTGCTTCAGACCAGCCAAGTCTCCAATCTTCAGAAAATTACTTAATGACTTTAGGTGGATCTTTACCGCTCACAATATCTGTCCTTTCTGAACCACCAGCAAGAAAAAAACATGTGGAGAAACTATGTTGTAAAATGCCTGTGAATAATGTAGTCTTTAAAAATTGTAATAGCAGCTATGAAAGCCAGACACAAAGGTTTATGAAATATATTGTTCAGTAAGGGTTACCTTTATGTCCAAAAACCCAAATCTCTTCTCACTTTGCTTTTGTGCAAATATGAAGGGGCAACAGTGTGTTCAAGTTCATCTTCCTTTAAGCATCAGTAATGTAATTGGCAACACTGAAATTCACCCAGTGCACCCAGCCTCATGGAATGGGCACTACAGGATAGCAGATGAGAGAGCCTGGGAGTCACAGAGACATAGGGCTGAAGTCCAACACCATCATAAATGAGCTGTGCTGTCCTGAGAAGCTACTTAAATTCCTCTCTTCAGGTTTTCTTACCTGTAAAAAAGGAGAATGTAATTCTTACTTTGTAATGCTGTTATAGGGATTAACTGAGGCATTAAATATGTAGTGTGAATCAATCTAGACTTATAAGTCCAGGTCTGGAAGAAAACAAGCTGTCTTCATTTTCTTTAACTCATTATTTCTGATAGAACGCTTCTTCTATTGAGTTAGTAGAGATACAAAGATAAAAACTCAATTTAATTTGTACCTGCAATTGTATTCCCACTTTCTCTGAGAAACAAGACCCGCCGTTGGAGAATAGTATACAGTGGTTGCGATTCTGGCTGTTAGTCATTGGTGAGAGTCTTAGGGTCTTATCTGAGGCCACCAGTTTACCCAGTTGGTCTTGGATTCATCATCCACAGCAGGCGGCCCCCTCAGATCCTAGGCTCCCTGAGGCTCTTCGATTCTCTCTCTAACACCCTTCTCAAGTGCAGAGTATTTATTTGTTGACATTCCCTAGATGCCCATGTCCTACGTGCCACTTTTTGCAGTCCTGTTGTCTTTGTTGCCCAAAACCAGGGGACAGGTTTTCTCTGCTCTCAGGACCCATAGAATTTTCTGTCTTCCTTTGTTTCTTACTCAAGCCAAGCAAATATTTTACTAATAATGATACATAGAATATCCCCCTTCTACTAGATGAGTCTATATGTAAAAATACCTTTTCCCTTGTTCCTCTCAGGAGCATCCAGCAGTGTTTCTTTAGTAGACATGGAAATTCTGAACACAAAATTGCTCTTCCCCAAACTTCTTAGGAGAAAACAAACAGAAATTCTGTCCTTAGCCTTGAATGGTGATTAGGAAGAGTGGGCATTAAAAGGGGGGAAATCCAGGGTAAGAAAACACCTAAATTAATACTTTAAATTATTTTTCTGCATCATGTGTAAAAGTATTGTCACAATGACTGGTCAACAGTAGGTGTTCAAGGAGTTACTACTGATATTAAAAGTGATTCTCTAATATTTCATTTTTCCTCATGTAATCTAAACATTCTAGCACCTGTCTTCTGGAATGTCTTGGTTCAGGGCAGTCCTCCTGCAGTGGCTGTCCTGGGATCAGGAGAGGAGTCTGTGACTACAGAACACAGCCAACTTAACTGGTACAGGGTGCAGGAGGGCTGGAAGGGGACCCTGCTCCACATTTAGGTCTGTGTACAATGGAGTCCAGCCACAAATGAGACGCTCACAAGAGCGCTTTCTAAGAGAAACTAAGCCGACCATATACACCTGCTAATATTTTTTTGCTTGTTATGCCTGATTAGCTTGTGAAGGAGTGCTAACAAGGATGACATTTTCCTGTGGGTACAGGCTAAGGGTGATGTCTAGAAGAATAAAGATATTGCAGGAGCCAGATCATTACCTATTATTATGGAAAGTGATAACCAGAGCTCTGCCGAGCACAGAAAGCATTACTGTTTCCTCAGAGAAGCAGTAACAACTCATATTTGTGTAGCGCTTTTCAGTTCTGTAACACTTTATATGCTTACTTTTCTCTTACACCTTCACAGCATTAGTCTAAAGGTATGTAGGTAGTGCTTATAATTTCTACCTTGAGATGAAAAAAATCTTAGGAACTTACCTGAGTTCAACCAGCTAAGAAACAGCTCAGAACGATGCTTTTTCTGTGACATCCCATAGTCTCCTGAAATGCACAGAAAATGTCCCTCTGCCTCTGGTTTTTGATCTGCAATCTTAAGATTGGCAGAAGCTTTTAATGCAGTGTTGACTACTTAAAATTACCCTTTTATGAAACTTCTGAGTTTCTGTGATGGGACAATTATTGCTTAAAGGAATTCTGATAATTCAGGTAAAAGGCCTTGTTTGATTCTCTAAAGTTGTTTGATATTTGGATCAATTTGTATTCTTGACCATAGCTATCTGTTTTTCTTTTTTTTTCAATTTTATCTATTTCCCGTGCATAGACTAATTTTAACCTTGTTGTGTTTTATTATTTATCTTCTAGTTTGAGTAATACTTTTAAATGAGAATCTGAAAAGGAGAATAAAATGGTGTGGTTTTAGAAATGAGCCTTGCCACACAAACAAGGCTGGATTCTGACTTTTCTATTCACCTTCCTTGTCTTAAGTTCCTCAAAGCCCCGTAAGGCATCTCAGAGCAGATTTACTATTTAATTCCCATTAAATATCTTGACCCTAAACTGAGTCAGCTAAGACATCCTGCTAGTCCAACATTAAAAGAAAAATGTAGTCACTGAGGTTGTATGCCAGGTTTACCACAGACATCTCTTTAAATCTAACATGTGCTCTGGGGAAGCCTTGAAGCAACAGATTCTCATTTCTAGAGTGTAGACAAGAGCGCTTACTGACCCTGTGGTCAGGCTTCTTCCCTGGGAGAATACTGTATCTAATAAGTTGTCTTCCAACTGGAATCGGAAAATTAAGTTTGTTGTTCTACCTCTGACACCCATAATTCCTAAAGGGTGATAAAGTAAAATGATAAAGCTACTCTGTTAATGAAAGATACCCAGCATCTTTACCTCCTTACAACTCAGATTCTGCCTTTGCCCTTAACTTGGTGTTTGAAACTTTTCCTCTTCTTCCTAACTTGGACCTGTCCATCCATCTCCTGCTCCAGACCACTTGAGGTAGCATCATGTATTTGAACACGAATGCCTTGGGATCTTGCTTTTGATTCTTTGTGGCAGGTATCAGTGTACGTGCCCTGAGGATGAGCGGTAAGAAAGACATCACTTACAGATAAGCCTCACAGTGAGTTGGATTAGGTTTGGTAGGCTTCACCTTCAGCTAGTACCTTCACCTTCGTCTTTGGAAAAACATACCTAAGGAAAATCCCCATGTAGGATCATTTCTAAAAGGTGAAAGGTAGAACAGCACAAGCAAAGGTAGTGTTGGTATGAAAGCATTTCCTAAAACAGAAGCATAATAAGTGAGGCTATTTTAAATGCATAGACTGCTTTTTCTCAACTAAATTACATGCCCTGGAATGCAAGTCTTCTCAATATTATATCAGGTGATATGGGCCTTGTTTTATTTTATTTTGGTTTTTGCTACTTCAGGCTGGTTTATTTTGCTGAGTTGGAACTGTAATTTAATCTCATTTGCTGCAGAATTATTGAGATTATACATTGTTATGCTCTCCCTCAATGTAGTTAATGGCTTGTTTATTTACCACTGAGTCTCGAGTTAGAACAGATTTGTGTCTGCTATTGAGAAACAAGCCAGGAAGGCTGAGAGCACTATTGGTTACTCTCATGTTCTTTAACAATAGAAACAGTTCCACTGGAGGAGTCACAAAATGTAGAGGCATTTATCTAAGTACCTACTTGATCCATTGTTCGAAAACGTTAATGGTCAATACAATGGAAACTGTATTTGTTTCTGCATTGTGACATAATAATAATGAGAGGTTAGGCTGTTTGGTTTTGTAATTAAGGAAATCCTACCAGACAATTCATAGAATTATAATTATTACTTGTTTTTTAGCTAAAGAAGGTTTCCTGTATTAAATTATGAAGCATTTTTGCTTTCCAGTTAAAAATGTTAAAAACACTAGAGAGCATTATGCTAAGTGAAATAAGCCAGGCGGTGAGGGACAAATACCATATGATCTCACCTTTAACTGGAACCTAATCAACAAAAGAAATCAGCAAACAAAATACAACCAGAGACATTGAAATTAAGAACAATCTAACAATGGCCAGAGGGGAGGGGGAGGGGA
>VMDR010030188.1:0-12466 GCA_007922815.1 Macrotus californicus
TGTCTGAAAATGTACCCCCTCCCCATTTCTGAAACATTTTTTCCCTAGACAGAGAATTCTGGGTGGAAAATATATATATTTTTCCTTTTATTTCAGCCCTTTATAAATGCCACTCCATTGCCTTCTAGCCTGCATGTCTTCAGGGAAGTAGAAAGTCATGGATTTCAAACAGGACATGGATCGATGGGCCAAGGACCGAGTATTTGGTTGATGATGTATGAAAACTGGATCACTGTATTGGGATAATAAAATTGAACTTCTATTCCTTTGTATAGAAAAAGGCACACCCCAAAAGAATCAAAGATCTGATTGTGAAAGATCAATCTAGGGAGTTAATAGAAGTTAGCAAAAGGTAACAGAGATGAATAGCATGTGAATTCTATAACATCTGATATAGAGGCTTTGTGTCCACAAAAAGGACATGATAGACTTAATAAACCTCTTGTTTATTAATCCCAGAACGCATTTACAATATATAAAACCAACAAAGGTCAAATATCTATATCTAGAACAGACAAAGATCTCTCCCTAATCCACAAAAAAAAAAAAAAAACCAGCAAATCAAAATAAAAAAAATAGTCAAAGGATGTAAACAAGCATTTGACAAAAAAATAAATAAGTAAACTCAAAAAGAAGGCCACTAAAACAAAGACATAATAATTTGCACTTATCATTAGAATCACAGGAAATGTTAGAAAACTGGACAGTGCAGGTGCTGCTGGAGAAGTGGAGAGATTCAAATCTCACGGAGCCCTTGTGTGAATTCAAAGTGGCCTGGCCGTTCTGAAGAGTAATGGGACCGTTTTAAGTTTAGTTCAATGTGGGCACAGGCTGTGATCTACATAAAGTCATTTCCTAGATGCATATCCCAGGGCAATTCCTGCACACGTATGAGAAAATAGATGTGAATGTTCATCCCAGTATTGTTTTTAGAAGAAGTACCTTGAACGCAATCCAGGGAGGAATGGACAATTAAATGTGACCCATGAACATTATGTAATACTGTGCAATGTTTAGCACAAAAGACTAAATCTAAACACAGAGGCATGAACAGATCTTTAAAACATGGAAAAATAGAATGAATTTATAACATAACAGCATTTATGTCAATTAAATGCATGTGCACATAAAAGCACATGCAAATAAATTATCAGAATGATCACCGTGGCGGGAGGGAAATGTAAGTGCAGACGGGGGTACAGCAGTGGGAAGGAAAGAAAGAAGAAAGAATTGCTTGAAGAACCGGGAAAACGAGGGAGGGGCCTCCATAAATCTCCAATAGTAGTGTCCTAAGAATTTGGGTCTAATCAAACACTCCACAAGCCCAAAATAAATTAATAGAAGGGCTAATGAATATTTAAGTAGTTCTGCAGATAAATGAGGTAGATCAATGCATGTTTGTAGGTACATAGGTAGGTAGTAGGTAGGCAGGTAGATGACAGAAAGGGAGGTGTGGATGGATAGATGATAGATCAATGATATGGATAGATGATATATTGATTGATAGATGATGTATATGATATATATGTATAATATATAATAAACATATATAAGTAGATAAATATATATATCATATGTATATACAGGTAGATAAAAAAAGGGAAAAAAACCTTCTTTGAAATCAAATGCTCAAGTTGGAGGCAGAATGGCAAAACCTGGTGAATTCGAATGTTTCTCCCTGACATTTTCTAAAATGTAAAGTTTATTTGAAATATAAATTCATTTAGAACAATATGCATGGATGTCGACTCCAAAGGCCCATGGATGTGTCTTTCCAACAAAGGGGTGAACTTTCTCCTTTACCACATCCCTGTGTTCCATTCCAGGTTCCACACACCAGTTCCTGGGCAACTGGCTACAGCTTTGACCGGCAAGTTGCTAAAACTGCATAAACTCCTCCTGGGGAAAACACCAGTCATTTCAAAGACAGCCTGACAATTTATGTTTTATAAAAATAAGAAAGGCAATAAAAAAATCCAACAACTGTCTCTATCTGTGTTGTCTCATTTGATCCTTATAATAGCCCACTAAAATAGAAAAGCTACATTTTTCATTTTGAATATGCTGTTTATCACCAATTTATTTATGAAGATAGATTATGATGGTATTTATAAAAAATGACTACTTCCTTCTTAGGCGGCCTGTGTTATTCTTTCCCTTTGCCATGTAGTGCAAATGCACAACTACCAATTATGAACATTATGAATATCTCATAAAGTTTCATCATAAGAGAATAGAATATTCATATGGAGATGTAGACCATTCAAATTGACAAAGAAAATTCCTTCTCTTCCTAATGCCAGAATCGCAAATTTAACAACAAAAAAAGTTGTTGGATTATCCCGGTGAGATTGCTCTAACAGTGACTGGTCCAGTTAACACTACTTGTACCTTCTTTCAATGTGTCTTGTCCCTGTCTCTTCCTGGGGGAAATGAAGCAGGATGACCCACTTTGAGCAGCGTGCCTGTTTGGCCAAACGACATTATTCAGTGATCTAGTTAACCCTGAGCCTGTGCAAGGCCTCCAGTAGGATGAGGTAATAGCTGCACCCTCACTAACTCAGCCCCACCTTTTTTCCTTTTCCAGACAAGGAAGGTTTATGCTGTGGGAGAGGCAGAGGGTCTGAGATCAGAACCACACAGCGCGGGCAAACGGGAGCTCCCAGCCAGCTCTGTGTGAGAATTTGCAATCCTATCTGTGCAGGTCACTGCCAGCATTGAAGGGGACAGGGCTCCGAGTGTGGGCGGGAACTTCACTTCTCACTTCATCCACGTGGGAAAAAGGAATCGCCTTCGTGACCAGCGCTACAAGGGAAATCGCCGCGGTTTTACCGATTTCTCCGCCACGCAGAGGCACGACCCGACCCGCGAGCAGTCGGAGGGCTTCAGCAGTCCTGTCGTCTCCCTTCCGATCAAACCTCTTTGAAACTGTTAGGGGACTGCCAGCTCCCGGCATCCTGTCTTCCCCCCACCCCCCACCCCCCACCCCCATACCTTTATTCTTGATGAAAGCTGCTGTAACGCTTTCCTTAGTCAAGGGACGGGGCTTTCAGGGGGGAAAACATCGGGCTGAATACATACATTTGATCAAAAACATTTGAAACATGCACAAAAGCAGCCAAGTCACAGAAAGGACAGGACAGCCGCGTAAAGATGTCACGGCCGTAAAAGAGCTGGTTGTAAAAGCTCTGGCAAGCTGAATGGCTCCGTCCAACAAAGCACCGTCAACCCCTCTGCCCTCCCCTCTCCTCTCCCCATGCATATAAAACTCTCTAATTAACGTTGCGTCCTTGTCCTAAATTCTGATTGCACTTCATTTTCTGGACAGCCCTGCTTTCATATCTGACAACATAGGAGCAAAACTCATTTTTATAGAATTCTTGCATTTTTCAAAATATCTTACCCATTCTTTTTTCTAACCATGTGCATTTTTTTCCTATGAATAAATATAGAAAAAATACATATGATGTACTATAACACACTATTTTTTTCTCAAATAATTCACTGAATGTTTTAAATTAGAAATATCCAGATATATTCTGGGACTTCTTTAAATAAGGTAATGGCAGACTTTTTATAAATTTTGATTTAAGTATAAGCTTCAGGCAGCAGTATCCAACATTCTCCAGGATTAAAACAAGTAAACAAAATAAAAACAATAATGGCTTAGCTAATTTTTCCACAAAATGCCCTGAGATTATATTAGGTATCCTACCAAAACACCCCAATCAATGACACTCAGTAGCACTGGCCGTGTCACAGGCCACTTCCAAGGCAACCAGAAAGCAGACAAATCTAGGCAGAATACCAGGGATTAAACACACTCAAATCTAAGAAGACAGATACCAGTATGCAAGACGAGATGTGATATATTAAGGTAATGCACACTCATCACCAAGAAAAATCACCCCCTGACCACCATGGTAGGAACGCACAAAAGCAGCTTCACAGGAGTAACCTTGTCTGCATCTCCGTGCTGTTAGACTCTGCCTCCTCCTGGTACTTCCGAATGGCTGTGGCCTTGAGCCTCTGGGACATAGGGCAGACAGGTGATCAGAGAACGGGTTTGGAAAGCTCTCTTGTGGGATTTCTCCAAAAAGAGAAATTAATCTTCTAGTATGATCTCCAATATTGTAATTGGAGAAAACTGAATGCACAGAAATTTTATAACTCAGAGATAAAAGACATAACTCTGGGAATAAAATAATTATATACCCGAGATTATCTATCAACGTATCTCTAAAATTATTTCTAATTGAGTTGTTTTTGGTTAGAAAATCAGCAAACTCAAGGGGAAAACAGCTCAAGAATACAAAATTACATGACTTATTTTTATTTGGTGATGTTCTTCATATCATTAATTCATGTCATTTAACAGTTGAAAGAGACACTGGCTGTCAGTATAAAAACCATAGTTTCTGTTCTTCTTCTAGTTTTATTCATGAAGATTTGATAGTGTCTTTAGTATATCACCATTAACATTTCCATGTGTAACCATTTTCTATGTAGTTCTCCTATTGTTTTTTTTTTCCTGGAATGTAGAGCAGCTTGTAAACTATAGTGACCACACAATACTATGTTAGTGTCAGGTGTGCAGCACAGTGACTTGGTATTTACACCCCTTAGAAGTGATCACTGCAGAAGTCTAGTACGCATCTGTTACCGTACGAAGTTCCTGCAAGGTTACTGCCTGCATGCCCCATGCTGTGCATTATTCCATCCTGTGACTTTCAGAAGTTCGGTGTTCTCACTATTGCTCTTAGTATACATTAATAAACACTGTAACCAAGCACATTTTAAAAATATTTTTAATAATATGAATATAATTTTGTTTTGTTCATTTGTGATAACAAATATTACCACCGTTTGAATCAGCACTTGGTAAGTATCAGTTTTTCCTTCTTTATTCATTTTTTTAAATAAAATTCTCCATCTGCTTTCAGGAAACACAATAAAAAGTAGCTCTATTTTATTTCATTGTTAAATATTAGGGTGGTCGGTTCTTCCTCAGTGCTGCCTATGGAGGTGGCCACCATCTCTGACTCAGCACCACAGATGTCCTCAGACCCCTAGTGAGGCCCAAGGTCATCAAAAAGAGAACAAAATACTTCAGTCAGCGCCAGTCAGACCGATGTGTCAAAATTAAGCAGAACTAATGAAAACCCAGAGGTATCGACAACAGGGTGCGCAGAAGATCGAAGGGCCGGAGGTTGATGCCCGGCTTTGGCTAATGGGAGCAACAAGAACACAAAGCACCTGCTGCCCAGTGGCTTTCAGAAGTTCCTGGTCCACAGTGTCAAGGAGCTGGCAGTGCTGCTGATGTGCAACAGACCTCACTGTGCTGAGCTGACCCAGGACATCTCCTCAAAGAACCGCGAAGCCATTGTGGACAGAGCAGCCCAACCAGCCACCAGTCACCAGCGCAGCGCCAGCTTGCACAGCGAAAAAAATGAATACACAGCTTGTACACACATTGTGCTTTTGTTAATAAAACCGTAAAACTCCACCATCTGGCAATTCAAAAAAAAAAAAAAGAATGGTTGGACAATTGGCTAATTATTATGAACATAAAATTTTGTTTCTAAAAATATTAGATTAGACTGTTAATCCATTTAATTTTCTGTAACTGAGGAGAAATAATGTGTCCATATTTCAATGTTATTTAATATAGCCTACAATGAAAAATTCAAAATAATTTAGATTATATAACTTGTTGAAGGAATTAAGGTTTTGCATTAATAATTTATAACAAAATGATTGTTATTAAAATATTTAAAATCCCAATTGTCTTCTTTTATATTTGAGTAAGCACAGCCAGGCAAGTCCTTTAAAATCTTGGGGATGCAGTGTCTTTGGGTTATCATTTGTCTCATCTTATACTCTTACCTAAGGGTGTGAGACTTAATGTGTATTATCCAGCACATGCCTGCCACACAGGCTCATCTTCCTAAAACTGCATCTAAAGAGAACACGTGCCCACATATGTAGACACAGACACAAATGTATGCGCAATCACCCTCATCTATATTTAGAGAGAGAATAATTTATTCCCTGGGTAGTTGGTTTCTAGATACAAGGAATTTTCACTTGTACATCTTCTAATTGCATGTGATATCTCATAACCTATTATACACACTTATAACTCTAGTCAGATTTTTCCTAATTGTGTACTCATGGTCCAACACACTTCTCAGGCCCCAAACAGCTGGTTTCATGCCAGAACCATAAAGTCAGCCCATAAATAATGAAAACACATACAGACAGTATGCACCCTGGATGTGATACAATGAGAATGGCACTTTACCTCTGCAGTCTCCCCCAAAACCCGTAACCCAATCCAATTGTGAGAAAATTAGACAAATTCTAAACAATGCCTGGCCACTAATCTTCACCCTGTGTAACATTTTTAATGTTTCCTAATCCGACTAATGAAATAGAGGACATTTTTTACTAACTCTACTTCTTAGAGCGCATAAGATCTGAACATTGAATTATCAATTCTCACAATGCCTTGAATGTCGTAGTTGAAAACTGTTGAATGAATGAGTGAATAAGATGTTATTTAATGCTTCCTAAGAAGCTGTATCTAGTGTTGATTTGTGTTTCTCTTCTCATGTCACACCTGAACATTTCTAGGCCCTTTAAGGGACAATCATCGGTGAAGATGGTGCTGCTATTCATTCTAAAGGTTATAAATTTGGTTCACTTTTACTGGTTGCTTTGATATTTGGAATACTTTCCTCTAACAATCAAATGTCTTCTATCTATTTGGATAGGCACAAGCTGTTCTAAGTACCAGAATGCAAAATACTTTGGTTAAAACCATGCACACACATTTTTTTAAAAGTTCATAAACAAAAATTTCCAGTTTTAAACATCACACGACACAAACAATACCACAGATGGGGAAAAAATGGAAAGAGCTTTGCCAAAGCCTGGGGCATTTGGCAATACTATTACTTGGTACAGTCTTTTGAAGAATTCCCAAGTCTGTGGCCAACTGTCCCCACGCATGTGTTGCAGCCAGGGACACAGCTGTACTTCAGGATGGGTCACCTGGAGTACACTTTGGACCCAGGATTGCCAGACCGATTCTCCTCGCTCCCCTTCTGGTTTGCCAAGCACTTTGCATTCTTCCTTCCATCTCCACTCAAATATCCTCTTGTGAAAGAGATGTTATAAAGATGAGTGAAATCTTTCTGCAAAGGACTCGGAGATTCTGGCCAAAATCATTGGATAAATACAGCACTACTATGACTAAAGTCACCGATTCACTGGCCAGTTCCTGAGATCATATTGATAACTTCCGTTTGACCTGATGGTTATAGCCCCTCCACCCCAGCATAACTATGAACCAGTCATCTATATATTCATGGCAACAACAACGGGCTATTGCATGAAACTGGTCCTGAAAAACAACTCCGACGGTTTGGCAGTGTCTGAGAGGTGCAGGTGGCCAGCATTCTCTAGAACTGAACTGAAAACCTATTCATTTGTTATGTATTGTATGTGAGCACCACAACAACAACCACAACAACAACCACAACAACCACAGATGTCGATCATGCCTCAGGGAAGGTTCGGAAGAGAGAAAAGCTCTTTCCAGCACTTTCAAGAGTTAAGGTAAAAAGTACCTCTTTCGACTTGATGAAAACACCATTGATGGTTTTATGGTTTTATAATTTTAGTAAAAGCACATCCTACATAGCTGCTGCTGTTTTTCTTCTTTTGTTTGAGGGGAAAAAAAGCCAAAGATAGCAAAGATGGGCCTCTAGCAGCAGAGGTCCATCTTTGCTATGAAAAATATTTATTTTAGCTTAAGGCCCTGAAGGTTCTGTGTCAGAGGATAAATATACTGTCCAGGTGGATGCTGAGGAAACCAATGTGAAAAGTTCTGCTCAGGTTTTGTCTCTCTCAAGTGAAGATGCAGAAGAATCATAAGAGATTTTCCTAGAAATCCAAGAGAGACACAATGATAACTTGGATACCCTAGGTACCCAAGGTACCCTAGAACTGAAGAGGATGAATGTGCAGATTAATGTAGTCTTATACAATCCTTGAATATACTGTTGATAGAACTTGCTGAAATAATTTGTATGGTTGTGTTACAATGAGAATAAGCAAGGGTGGTTCCTAGGATACTTTTTCTAGAGTGGCAGATGGTGCCAACATTTGCTAAAACACGGAAGACTTGAGGAGGAATAGGTTTACCAGTGGGGGCATCAGAGTTCTGCCTGTGGTGTGCAGAATATCAGACATCTTAATGGAGCTGCAGAATAGGAAATGAGAAATATATATATTTGGTGGGGTGGTGAGGATGATGAGAAAAAATTGAGAATCATCGACAACAGACATGATGTAAAGCCTTACCCACATTAAAATCGTGTTTGGAAAGACAGAATAAAAGAGGACCAGGTCAACAGATGGAAACACTTTAACAGGTGGAAGTAGAGGAGGCAAAGGACCAGCAAAGATCAAGAAGGTGCATCCAAGGAATCAAAGCCTACTTTCAAGATGAAACTTAATTTTAAAGGGGTCTATGGCTTATATCTGTGATGAATTCTGATGGTACAGACAATAAATTCTAGTGTGATCTCCTGAGTTCTAAGACTTCCCTGTTGGTCTCAGTGAATAATATGAAGTTTTGTACAAATTTGCAAAAATCACCACCAGGGTCATCACCAACTGGTTCCCAAGCTTTGTAAAGAATTGGAATTGAAGTATAATACTCATTCATTAAACATGCAAGGTGTACTTAATCTTAAGCATGCATCTTGATCATTGTTTATGCACATGCAGAAGTCTTTTTTCTGACACCGAACTGTGTGCTTCTCCAATGCCAACTAAATTCGATTCTGACATCCACCCTTGGAGCGAGGCCAGACCCCACAGGTTAAGGGATCAGTCCCACGAGATGGCCTCCACTTCTGGCACCAATCACAAGTGGGAGGTGAGGGGTGGGGAGGCACCCACACCTCTGACCCATGGGCTATAAGTCAGAAATTCCCATGACCCTTCCTCAGGTTCCACAATTTGCTAGAATGACTCCTAGAACTCAGGAAGACTTAGTTACATTTACTCATTTGTTATAAAGGCTTTAACTCAGGAACAGCCAAATGGAAAAGACGCACAGAGCCAGGCCAAGGGGAGGAGGGCATGCACAGAACTTTTGTGCTCTCTCAGAGCACACTGCCCTTGATGGGTTCACCAACTCAGAACCTCCCAGGCCCTAACATATGGGTCTTCCACGGAGGTTCCGTTAAGTGGGCATGGTTGGCTCAGCCATTGTGTGCTGGTCATTAACCTCAGTTCCAGTCACTCTCCCCGCCCTGACAGGCAGGGGTGGGGCTGAGAGTTCCACCCCACTGTCCAGCCTCGGTCTTTTTGGTGCAGAACCCCCATCCTAAAGGTATCCTGAGGCCCCAGACACCAGCATCTCATTAGCATACAAAAGATACTCATCACTTAGAAGGTTCCAAGACTTTTAGGAACTTTGTGCCAGGAACAGCAGGAAAGGCCAAATATTTATTTTTTTTAATATCAAAACATATATACACTCTCGAAATGAAACTTAGAACAAGATGTAGAAAATTTGGGGAATGTGCTTTCCTAGTGTGTTGACAAGTCTTAGAGGCTCCAATATCAACAATCCTTGTAAACCTTCCAAACGTTCCCCTGACAAAGCCAGACTGAGATTCCAGTGACATCTCAAAAACAAATGTGTGCCCTGGCTGGTGTGCCTCAGTGGACTGAACACCAGTCTGAGACCAAAGGGTCACCTGATCGATTCCCAGCCAGGACACATGCCTGGGTTGTGGGCCACATGCTCAGTTTGGGGGCACACAAGAGGCAACCACACATTGATGTTTCTCTCCCTCTCTTTCTCCCTCCTATCCCCTCTCTCTAAAAATAAATAAATAAAATCTTTTAAAAAAACCACAGCAAATTTGTGATAGGTTTGATCTATGGGCCGTCCTATAACACATACTGAATATCCAGAAGATCTTTAGTTGTCTATACTTGGCAGGCCAAAGGGAATGGTGAGAGAGACTTCTGAATCTGAGTTTACTCGTTCTTAGGAAACAACATATTCCGCACAATGACCAGAGCGGTGTAAAAGAACACGTTATCAACCAAAGATTGTGACATTATATTCTTCAAGGCAAATGGTTCATGTAAAAAGATATTTTATGCTTTTTACCAAAGTTCTTTAGAATATTTTCTAAATATGCTGAGATTTCCAATTCCACAACCACCCTCTCCATTAGTCTCTAGAAGAAAATGAGACTCCAAAATGCCCTCACATGTTCTTTCTCTCCCACTGGTCAAACCCAGAGAGAAAGATTGTTTTCTGGTCAGTCTTACCTGGTAACACTCCCTCCACAGACCCCACTGTGACTCAACACCATGAGACATCTGAGGACCCTAAAACTTGGAGCAAAATGTCTCCATCAATTGTGGCCCCTTTGGTTCTCCATTAAGGTCATATCTGTCTTTCCTCTGCTCCCCTAATTCATCCTCTGCCCTTTGTTTTGACCTGCTCTGTGACTTGAGTGAGGAAGAGGAAAGTAATCTCTCAAACACCACTTCTCCAAAGTTTTGCTGCCCTCTGACGTCTGGTTGGGTGCAGCCAATGCAGGTTTTGACAGAAGAAAATGGAACAAGAGGTTAAAAAAGTCACAAGGGTTCCCTTCAAGAGCCTGAGCTTTCACAGGCTCTAGCAACCCTGTTTCATTGCCACTTGAGTCTTACCTGTCACAATGGTTTTCCGCTTTTGCCATTTCCTTGGTATCTCAACATCTGTTATTGTTTCCCTTTGTCCTTCCCAAACATCCTTATCTTTATTGTTCGAGTAGAGTCTCCATTCAATCTTATTTCGTATTAGTTTCTAACATAATGGTTAGACAATCAGATACTTTACAAAGTGTCTCCCCAGATATTTACAGGACCCATCTGGCACCATGCATAATTATCACAGTATTATTGACTATATTCCGTACGCTGTACTTTACACCCCCGTGACTATTTTGTAACTTCTAATCGGTACTTCTCAATCCCTTCACCTCTTTTACTCAGTCCGTCGATCCCCCTCCTGTCTGGCAACCATCAGTCTGTTCTCTGCATTTATCAGTTTGTTTCACTTTAGTTGGTTCATTTATATTGTTCTCTAGATTCCACATACAAGTGAAATCATATGGTATTTGTCTTTCTCTGGCTGACATATTTCACTTAATATAATACCCTCTAGGTCCATCCATGCCATCACAAATGGTAAGATTTTGTTCTTGTGTATGGCTGAGTCATATTCCATAGTATATGTGCACCACAGCTATTGTATGGCTGAGTCATATTCCATAGTATATGTGCACCACAGCTTTTGTATGGCTGAGTCATATTCCATAGTATATGTGCACCACAGCTTTTGTATGGCTGAGTCATATTCCATAGTATATGTGCACCACAGCTTTTGTATGGCTGAGTCATATTCCATAGTATATGTGCACCACAGCTTTTTTATCCATTTGTCTAATGATGGGCACTTGGGCTGCTTCCACAGCTTTGGTGTTGTAAATAACACTGCAGTGAACACAGGACTGAATATATTCTCTAAAATTAGTACTTTGGGTTTCTGTTTCCTGTCAGAGCCCTAATGAAGCCCCTTAGCTTACATGTACTTTCTTCACCTTTCTTATCACCTTTGTTAATATTGTACCATATTTAAATTTTAATATCAGTTTTGAGATTAAGGGCATGTGAGTGTATTTACAGTCATGTTGCCTATGCATATATCACTATGTTTAGCACTGAGAAAGATGTGAAGGATCAAAGTTTGCCAATATTGTTCTGTGATTATGAAAATAAATTCCTTTTGACTTCTGGAAAAGATGGACTAGGTATTCTTGGACCAACAGTTGTTCTGAATAAACCAACAAATCTGGAACAACATTGACAGAGTTGTGGGAAAACCACAGGAGATGTACCAGGCAGTGACATTTTACAACACAAAGATGCAGAAAAGAGAGGATGCACATGGACCCAAGTCCTTCCACTTCACCTCTTGAGAAATTTATTGCTTCCAAGAGAGAGACAAAGAGAGTAAAAGTAGCTTCCAGCAGATCCATAGAGCTAGAAAGAGCAACACTGAAGGATCTGCCAAGTAAAGGCCCTGGAAAACACCTTCAGTTTTTAGTTGAGAAGCCAGAAGTGCCTTGAGTATAAATACTTGGGGGGTGGGGAGGAGCAAGTTGATATTCCCAGGGATATTCCTCAGCCAGTGGCACACTGAAGCCAGTGGGTAAAGGTTCAGGTCATCTGCAGATGAAGTCAGTTCTGGGAGATGTCCTGGGCAGATTCCACGATGTCCCAGTGTCCACACGGCTTCACGGTGAATTACTCCACTAGGGAGAAATAGCACTAGCCTTGTGTAACACTTGCAGACCAGTTTTTATGTGGAAGATTTATTTTT
>VMDR010030189.1:0-12465 GCA_007922815.1 Macrotus californicus
GGTGTGTAGGTATTTTAATTGTGTTTTTCTTTCTTCTTTATACTTTTACATAATTGCAATTATTTTGCAATTAGTGTATAATTTCATACAATTAGAAACTACATGAAGAACCTTGTTACAGTGAAAAAATAATGCTATTCCAATACAATCCAATATCCTTACAATAAATAGTTTTATAAAACCTATTATACACACTGTTTCAAGAATAATTAAAAGTGAGAAGTGACTGTAAAAAAAATTAAACTGGACCAGTATCTTACACCATTTACAAAAGTAAAATCAGAGTGGATTAAAGACTTAAATGTAAAACCTGAAATCAGAAAGCTGTTAGAAAATAACATAGGCACTAAACTTTTTGATGCCGATCTTAGAAATATATTTTTGGATATGTCTCCTCAGGCAAAGGCAACAAAATAAAAAAATAAGCAAATGGGACCACATTAAACCAAAAAGCTCGGCACAGCAAAGGAAACCATCAACAAAACAAAAATGCAGTCTACTGAATGGGAGAAGATATTTGCAAGTGATATATCTGATAAGAAGTTGAATCCAAAATATATAAAGAACTTGTAAAACTCAGCATCAAAAACAAACAAACAAACAATCCAATTAAAAATGGGCAGGAGACCTGAATAGACATTTCTCCAAAGAAGACATGCAGATGGTAAACAAAAACGTGAAAAGATGCTCAACATCACTAATCATCGAGGAAATGCAAGTAAAAACCACGAGATCTCATGCTACACACGTCAGAATGGCTGTCAGAAAAGAGACAAGAAAACAACAAGGGCCGGTGAAGGCACAGAGGAAAGGGACCCCCTGTGCACTGTGGCAGAGCGGTGCATTGGCACAGCCACCGTGGAGAACGGGATGGACGTCTCACCACAGTAAAAGTAGAACTATCATACAGTCAGTGCTTTCAGTAGGGGGCATTCATCTGGGGGAAAAACTGCAAAAAAACGAAGACACTAATTTGAAAAGATATATCTGATGTTTACTGCAGCATTATTTATCGGGTTGGGCAAAAAGTCCGTTTAGTTTTTTCTGTAAAATAGAAGGGACATTTCTCACTTTCACCAGTGCTTTATTGATTTGGATATTTTGAGTATGTCTGCTATCTCCTATGTGGTAGAAGTTTGATTGTTCTCAGTTAATGTCTTGATTTGATCTCTACCAACTTCGACTGGTCTAACTGACCCAGGAGCATCGTCCAGTGAGAAATCTCCAGCATGAAACCTCACAGACCACTTTTGACACGTTCAGTCAGTCACAGCATTTTCTCTGTACACTGCACAATTTTGTGTGTGTGTGTGTGTATCAGTCGTGTTTTTCCTTTCTTGAAATAAAAAGCATAATATGCCAAAAATTTAGTGTATTTTCTTCCATCTTCAATATTAAAATGACTACACAAAAATTCACCAATTTTGATGTGTTTTTTAAAAGCATGCTGACATGACAGCTGTCACAACACAATTGAATAAAACTATTTCGAATGAAGTTAAAGACAACTAAGCACTGCTAGAGCCATTGTACAGAAAAAAACCAAATGAACTTTTTGGTCAATACAATACAATAGTCATGATATGGAAGCAACCTAAGTGTTAATACATAATGAATGGATAAAGTAGATGTGATACACACACACACACACACAAATATATGTATGTATGTATATATATATATATATATACACTCAACCATAAAGAAAGAATGAAATCTTGCCATTTGTGGCAACATGGATAGACCTGAAGACTGTTATGCTAAGTGAAATAGGTCAGAGAAAGACAAATACTGTGTCATTTCATTTATATGTGGAATCTAAAAACACTAAACGAGCAAACACAACAAAACAAACAGACTCACACTGAGTACAAACCGATAGTTGTCAGAGGGTTGGGCCATGTCAGGATGGGCAAAAAGGTAGAGATTAAGAGGTACAAACTTATAGTTATAAATAAGTCACAGGGAAATGTTGTAACTTACAGCCTAGGGAATACAGTCAAATTATCACAATAACTTTGTGTGGTGACAGATGGTTACTAGACTTACCAGGGCGATCACTTCCTAAGGTATACAAATGTCAAATCACTATGCTGTACACCTGAAACTAATAAAATATTGTATGTCCACTATGCTTTAATTAAAAAGAGGTTTACATTCTAGAATAAAAAAAAATTTAAAGGCAATGTTCAGACTCTCAGGGGTTTCTCATGGACGTTGTTGATTTTTTGTTGTGACCTGGTAAACTGTCGTCTGTGTCCTAGCTTCCCCGTGGTTGATGTTAAGAGAGGCAGTAGAAGCCCAAGTGAGCTTGATATTTTTCACAGGGAACACCTGCTGGCCACTGGTAACTGCATGGCATCTGCCACCTCAGACACAGTAGGTCTGGATTCAAATTCACATTTCCTCTCCAATGTTCTCGTTCCATGTCCCTGATGCCATTGTTGGCATTGGCGTCGTCCCAAATATCTGTGACTCCTCTCTTCTCCCCACCATTCTTGTAGATTCGTTAGGTTGCAAGGACCTGCCAGTTCCTCTCCGCGGTGGTCTGCAGATTTTCCCAGTTGTTCTGCACTTCCTCGGACTTCACTGCCTCTGCTCCTTAGCCTGTGCACTTGAAGGACCAGGTTGGCTGCTACACCCTGATCATGGTACCTCTGAGCCCCAATCTTTGGCTTAGAGACCGCTGCACAGACTGTGCCATAGAGAGTTCCCTTTGGACAGACAGCTTCATGTGACCCTCCAAGACTGTTATGTTCTGACCTCAGCCTCCTCTCACAGCTCTTTCTAAAAATGCTAATTCCTGTCGGTTTAACTCGCCAACCTCTGAGTAGAAGGCCCTCAATGTCTCAGACTTTTTCCTTTGTGCTCTTCCCTCCCCTCGGGATTGGTAAGGCCGTAAGTTTGTTTTATCCTGTTGAAAGCTTATGGACGCCATCCTGCATATTATTTCACTTAGCCTTCTCTCCCTGACTCTTTTTCTGTTTCCTATTTCAGTCTGTTGAAATTTCCATTTTTTTTCTAAGGGTTAACTCAAATATACCTCTAATAAAGCTTTTACTCTAGTCCTAGCTTATTCTTCATATTGGAATGAACCTTTTACCTAAACAATGGGTTTTGTCAGGGACTTAAGGGGCATAGATTTTTGTGAACTTTTGCTACAAAATAAACTCCCGTAGATGGCCTGAAGGCTTTTCCTTACACTAACGAAAACTGTAGCCACTGCTATATCATTTTCTTATAATTCCGGGGAGGCGACTTGTGGTACAACAGACTAGGGTTCTAATACTGGATCTGCCCCTAGAGAGTGGTGTGGACTTTGGTCAGTAACTTCCTTTCTCGGAACTTCTGCATTCTCTGTTGCAAATGAGGTAATTAGATTCCAATTCTCCGAGGGCTCGTTAAGCTCTGATGTTATATTTGATTAGCGTAAGCCCTTTTGGGACAGAGGCAGTCTTGTGCATTTTTACGTACAGAAACTGTCCAATAAATGTCTCTTGAATTAAATTAGCTTCATGATGAAATCCTGGCCTGAAACCTGTGCTGTACGTTCACGTCCGTACACACTTAATTTCAGTAAAGTTGTTTAGTATCAATGGACTAGAGTATCTCACTAATAACCTCAGTCCTTGTCACTTATGCATGCAGAGACCTGGCTGGAGCCCACGGGCGCCTGCCCACCCTCTAGTGTGAGCACACACCCTCGCATTGATAATCCCAGTACCACAAGGTGGTAAGACTTTTGTCCATACCCTTAGGTAATGCATTTCATTCAGATGAAAATTATTCGATCATCTCATTCATATTTCACCAGCTATAGGTATACCTCTATGGTAGATACCATTGAGTTAAAAAGACAACTATGGCGTGATCCTCGGTAAGTATTGTAGCCAGTGTAGGAGAAAGATGTGGATGACACCAAGAGAGAGGAGCGTCGGCATGTACAGAATGATTTCCAAGGCAGGAGTTAGCATTTTGAGGAAAAGTGGTCAGCAAGAGCTTCACAGGCTGTGTGGGGTTTACTTTAGACCCTGGGAAGGTGGTTAGGGTGTCACCGTCAGAAAAGGAGACCAAGCACTGCTACCCGAGGGTACAGCTGCAAGTCTCAGAGAAGCAGTGGTGCACAGCGTGGGGGGTGCACAATATCAGGGCAGGTGGGACTAGCTAGTCAGGTCACTGAAGGCAGCAGGTCACAGAAGGCACCTTGGCCACAATGCCTGTCAGGTAAGGATGGGGCTGAGTGCCCGGTGACCCAGAGCTCAGAAGAAGAAGGCAGAAAGCAATGGCTCTGAGCAAGCATTCTGGAGGCCTCTGCCAGGGTTCAAAGCCTGGTTCCAGCAGTCCTACGTGTGTGAACAAGCACCAGTTAGGTAACCCCAGGGAATGCCGTCTTCTCAACTGTAAAATAAAGATAGGTGGTAACAGGACCAACTTCATGGGATTGGGAGGCATAGAGTGCTAACCTGGTCAAGACATTGCTGCCTGGCTCAGATGAATCAGCAAACGAGCTTTGGCTGGCTAGCAATAAGCGATCAAGTCTGAGATCAAGAGATCCGATGGAGAGAAGGGGAAGGTGGTGTGTATTAGCACAGCTGCCTTAAGAAGGAAGCCAATTTGGGAGCTAAAAGTTGGACGGGGTGCCTGGAGCACTGTGCCCTGGGTCAGGGTTTACAGAGCAAGCATATCAGGAAGAGGGCCCCCTTGGAAACTTCTCCCTCTGTTCCTGATTATGAAGTGGCAGGAATCTGGGGCTGGATCCTTGTGTGGTACCAAGAAGGAAAGATGCAGAGTTCCAGGGTCTTCTATGGCCAGGGCAGGCCAGGCCATAGCACTGTGGATGGAAGGGATGGCTCTGAGCACGGATGCAGCTGGTGGTGGTGAAGTGTGAGGAATATAAATCAGCCATGGCTGACATTCACTGATGGTCACGTGCAAGCCACTGTGGTCCCCAGCACATACCTCATTGGGAGTGTGTAGAAATGGGGGAATTCCACACTCAGCAGCTTGAGCTCCGGTGGGATGAATCCTGCACTTAATGTGAGTGACTATAGGATATAGCTAGAGTGCTGCTTCCTTACTTCTGAACTCCCTGGGTGCATGTCAGGGCCTATTGCATGGGATACCTCTGCACCCACCAAGGTCTGTGCAACAGGGCTCTGGGCTCAGCTGTGGATTTCTGGGTTGTTTATTTACCTGGCTCAGCTGTTTCTTTAACCTGCTGTGGTCGTGTTCAGGCTGGGGTGAGAGGGGAGCCCACCCAAGCGTGCTCATCATGGTTGGTGTAGTGACTGGTGGTGGTGGTCAATCCTGATGCTCTGAAGGATACTGACATTCCGTACAGTGGCCTGAACAGTCACTGTACCTGAGAATCACCTGGGGGATGCTTGTTGGCAATGTGACACCTGAACATGGATCAAGTTCCTGATCCTGTGTGTCTGGGGTGGAGCTCAGGCATGTATACTTTTCCCATTCACCCCAAAGTGGTTACACTGCAGGCAAGCAGGGGCCACCGGTGGAAGAATGATTTGCTGAGCACTTGCTTTGGGCCAACCACTGTGCTAAACTCTAAATAAGTTATTTCATTGAATCCTATGCATCCTTTAAGGTGAGTACTATTCTTGTATCTCTATTTTACATATTAAGCAACAAAATTACCCTGAGGCTTAGGTAGCTTAAACAATTTGGCCAAGTTAACAATGCCAGCAGGTAATGGCCTGGGGTCAGTTTAGGAGGGGGTGGTGCTTTCCCCCTCCTTAATTTGATGCTCTCACATGCCATAGTTCTAGTGGGAGTTTATTAGATAGATATCAGGAAACAGAGTAAAAAATATGAAAAATAGATACAGCATAAGCTCTCAAGGAATTCAAAGTCTTATATTGGACACCAGGCAGAAGAAAATGTTAAATGAAGGAACAAGTAATTGAAATGTCAAAATAGCATATTTTGAAACATAGGCCATTGTTTTTGGTCTATACTTTAGGTTAGTCCTGATGGCCTTTGAAGGAGGTAGATCCTGTGCTCCAATTATACGTCTGTCCTACTTAACTTCTGGAAGACATGTGGCTTGAAAGAAATCAATATCAATTTACAATATACAGGGATCCCTAAGCATAACAGACAGCACTCTTGGGGCTGGGATATTGAAGCTGCTGTAGCCTCACATGCTCCTTCCCGACGTTGTATCACAGACCAACAGCAGGGTCTGCATCCTGAGAACAGGGACACGCCATATTCTCCCAAATTCAGGCTGGAAGACCCTCTTGGTCAGATCACTGCCATCTCTCACTCACTCAGACTTCTTCCTTGCTAACATTAACCGGAAACTTTTCTATGGAAGAAGAAGGGCTGAGACCCTGGGAGAAAAGAAACTCTAGCAGGAGGAAGAGTCAGTCCAGCAAGATGGTGAACGTGGGGAGGATCCCCTACCCACCATTGGATGGGTGTTCCCACCGCCTTTCTACTTCTCCTGTCTCATATTCCAGGGTGCTCTCTGGGTGGATGGTGGGTTCTGCCCTTTTACCCTGACCCACCCTATCCCAAGCAGATTTGCCCCTTTTCCAATAAAGGCAAACCAAATTAAATCTAGAATTATCATTACTAATTCCACTTAATTAGTCGCAAGCCAGCAGCCAAATTGGCTTTCTCATAATTATCTGATAAGCAGTAAGCACATCTCATAGATTATAATTAACACTACTTAATTAAAATCTAATACACATACACCCTTTCCTCAAAATACATCTAATTGAGTTCACACAGCAGCAGATAAAAATTGTCTGGGTACCCCTACATAGGATCTCAAATGCCCACTTTTTCCTGCAGGCTGCAGAGATAACTGAGGGTAAGTTGCAGATACTTTTGCTGACTTATTTTTCAGAAAGTCACATATTTTTTCCTCAGGGCCAGGCGGAAAATCTTTGCTCCTTCTTGAAGGGTCTTCCCTAAAGTAAGAAAGCCTGGCCCACACAATGGCCACACTGCTGGGTTGTGCTTCATGCCAGGGACATTTCAGCTTCTACCTTGGATTTCTCTGCATTTGTCTCAGCATGGACAGTGTTACAGAAGTCTTGCTCAACTCTAAACTGGAAAAAAATCCTATTAAACTTCCACCAAAAACTCTAGCGAAATCTTTAAAAATGGCATGGAATTCAAAGCTTTTTTGAAGTCCTTAATGGCTGTGATATGCATTTTCCACCCACTTCCATCTCCGACCACAGGCTCTGATGTTACATTCCTGCGGGGATGCTAGCTGGGATTAGAAGGCAGAGCATTCAACATCTTGAAAGTGAAAAGACTCTTCTTTATGGGATTGCTAGCCATCCATTACTCACAGATAAGTTCAGATAACAGGTGACAGAGGACCAAAGACAGTTGTTATCGCCTGTGCTCTCCGAGCTAGTGCTGTTCCAACCGACCAGAAGGCGAGGAGCGGTGGCCACCCTTCCTGTGCTGAAGGCAGACGAGGCACAGGAGAGAAAAGTGGGGAAGCACAACTGAAACAGAAAGGGGGCAACACTGGCAAGTGTGAGCAATGCTTTCACGGGTGCTGTGGCAGAGGTCACAACTGATCTGTTGTTTGCAAACCACGGGGAGAGGTGCGCATGATGCCGAGCATTTCCTGGGGGCCTGTTTTGCAGAATTCAGAGGTTTCTGCACATTGATCTTATTTGTGTTGTTTCCTTAGTGTCTAGTCTGGTGCCAAAACATGGAAAAGCGTCAATGAATAGCTTCTGTATAATACCTAGGCAGTAGGTGGTTCAATGCCCCCATTTCAGAATATCAAGCAATGCCTAGGGGAGTCAGCTGAGGTGTGGCCATTGTACAGTAGAAGAGACAGAAATAACTATCTGTTCGGGGACATCTCTCTGCTCACTCTTCTCTATGACACTCACATTATTAACTGTGACCACTGCAGTCTGTCTTCCCTGCTCCACTATCTGTTTCATAAGGGCTGGGGTGGCTTTGTTCACTGCACTGTTCCCTACCATCTCCTTAGAGACTAACCTGCAGCAAATGTCCATTGTAGTCCTACTCGTGAAGAAATGAATGAATGTTTTATGAGTTCTTTCATACTGAAAAAAGTGAAGCTGACGATCAGTTATTGCTGCGTGAGGGAAATAACTGAAACCTGAAATGTGAGACTGATCACATGTTCATTGCCATGAAATCTCTCCTGCAAAGTCTGCTTTCGATCAGGAACACAGGTGAAAACCAACCATCCAACAACAACAGAGAGGGAAAAGTTTACTTGCAATTTCTCTTGGTATTTCTTCTATCTACCTGCCTACTTCTCTCTTTGTACCCTAACCAAACTATTTGGCCAGTGGGTCAATCTTCAGCAGTTTAAACCAGCTTTGGCAGAATCATTAGCTGTTGAGCAGAGCATCCTCTGTAGCCCACCGAGGGAGTAGCTGTAAATGCCTTGGAGGATGGTCCTCTATGTTGAAAATACCTTAAGGGTTTTTGGTCCAAATGCCATTTTCCTCCTTGTATCTTGGATTCCTGTTTACTTTGCAGGACCGTTGGATGATGACAGCTGTGTGAATAGAGGGAGACCTCCCTCTCAGCCATAGATGTGCTGGTGGCCCTCAGAAGCTTTTGAAGCCTCTTTATCTTTCATCCTCTTTCCACCCCCAGGGATGCTCTGAAGGAACACAGCTTGCTGCTCACCACCCATGGCCCCTGGGGGCAGGCAGGGGTGGGGTGCTGCACTGCCCTCTGTCTCGCACCCAGCAAGGGATTTTTTAAAATTTCAGTTTCTTGACTGAAAGCATTTTTATTCTGCAGGAATAATCTCTGGGGAGACACTCCGTTTATCGTGTTCCTTTGACTGAAGCTGCCTTGGCCACCTAATCCCCCATTCATGCTGGGCTTTCTGTAATATGCTGGGTTTGAATAAATTATTTCTTTCAAAGGTTAAGACTGGATTTCAGCAGTCAGCCCTCCTGCTGATGTCTCTGTTATTTCCTGAACCTGAGAAAAAGAGGGGAAAGTGGTGGGTTTATGAAGAGAAGAGACCTCTTTCACAACGTCATCACTGGAAACAGATTATTCACTCTTTTGCAAAAACTTGAATCCTCTTTTCCTCCTTCTTACTGCAAAGGGACAGAGCAGACTCTTCCTGCCTGGAACTTCTGGTTTGGAAAGCCCGTGAGCTCAGGATGGCTGCTGTGGATTTCTCTCTCTGTCTGAAGCAAGAAATGGATGAAAGAAGTAGATTATAAATGGTAGTAGGGGGAGAAAGTTGAAGAAAGAGCAAGAGAAATAAGCAATTGTTTCTTCTGTAGTCTGGAGCAGCTTTCTGATGCATATGCATCCTAGTTGGCTGGAGCTAATTGCATTCTCTTAGGTGTGGTACTAAGTGGCAAAAAGAAAAAAAAGCCACATGCACAACAGCCGAAAGACAAAACACTTCTGAAACATCCAGTTGTGTAGTAAGAATATTACTAAATAACTATGGTGTCTGCCCACATTGTCCTGTAGCAGCATCAGGGCATAAGTTGTTTCAGGGCTGGAAGTGAAGGTGGCACGTCTCAGGCATCATCGGAAACTTTGTTGGTAGCCTCAGTGGACACCCAGGCGATGTGGCAGGCTGGGGCTCTGTGGTGGGAGCATGCCCTCCCCTATGCTCACAAGTCCTTCCACAATTTCTCAGCATCCTTTCTACTTGATGTAGCCTCTGAAGCAAGTGGGTGCCTGCTGCACACTCTCAAAGGCCAGTGCCCCAGCACGTCCGAGAACCCTACCTTCCTCTCCTGTACTCTTTCACCCCACTTTTCTACCATCTGTCCTTTTACGTACAGAGTGAGTCTGAAATGTGTAAGTTCAAGCCAAATTGTGGAGGGCAGCCAACAGGAGCTGGGTCCCAGGGTGTTTACAGTCCATCGGCTTTTTGACTTTGATGCCCTGAAAGGCATTCACGGTTGTGTGGCTCCATCATGCTCGTGTGGTAGTTAGGATGTACAGATGGAAAATCTCAGTAGTGGTGATGTGAAATAAAGGTCAAAAACTAAAGATAAAAGCTGCTCCCTCTCACTATCCATCCCCACTTTTTCTGTTATCAAATACTATTAATTCAGTCTCTCAAAGAGTTTCAGGATTTCCCCACATCTGTTCTTACTCACTGCTAGTATTCCAATTCAGCTCCTCCTCATCCTCGCCTTGTTCAGGTCAGCATGGTCCTAACCTGTGCACCCATCACCACTGGGAGAGACTTGCCTGTAATGCAGAGCCAACTGTGTCTCTCTCCTGCTTGTCATCCTTCAAGGACTCTTAGCTGCCCTCAGAAGAAAAAAATCTAAACTCCGGAGCATGGCATTTGAGATCATATATCAGCAGCCCCCTCACTTACCCACCATCACTATGGATAGACAGGTCGGACACCTTGTAGTTCACCCACGTGTTAATATGCTTCTCTTTCCCTTTGGGCTGTCACACTGTGCTTCTACTGACCCTTCTCTTTTTTAGGATCCTGCCTCTCCAGGAAAACATGACCTTGCCCCCTGCCCCATGCCCCAGTCGGCATTTAAGATGACTTTTCTGTACTCTGTAGCATCCTATGGTTTTACATGTCTTTAAACTTACTGCAATGAGCATACTTGGCTTTTCTTATTTTCCTTTATATTAGACTGTACTCTCTTGGAGGATAGCCATGCTTACCTAGAACAGTTACAGATAAACAAGGGTTAATTAATAAAGGTTTAAGAGTTTATAAGTAAATGGTATCTTTAGCTGCTCACTTTAGCAATATGTGGCAATCTGATAGAATCAGAGACATGAATGACAGCCTGTGGTTTTACAATCTGTGCTAAGAATCTCTGTTCTTCTCTGGGTGAGGCTCTTTTCCAGGAGACCGAGATATCCTTGGCTTGGACCACATACCATACACTGTGGTTCAGCAGGAGCTGGCAAACGAGGTACTCCCAAGGAATATTACATTAATATTTACATACAAAATGTAACTGCTTATTTATAATGACAAGACATAAAGTAATTTAGTTATCAAACAAAAATGGATAAAATAATGAGAGCAAGTAGTACAGAGTAAACAGAATGTAATAAAAGTGGGAGGGGGTCTTTTATGCACCAAAGAACAGTCCTCTTTATTCAGCTAGTCAGTAGCAGCTTGCCTTAACCATTTCTAGCTCAGCCCCTTCTCAACTATTTTTATCCCTTCCAATGACAAAGATCACATTCTTATTAAAGTGTTACTTTCTAAAATACTACACTAAGTACAGTGGACATTTGTTTTGTATATTTACACAGCATCTCTTCCCTCTTTCCAGGCTATCCAGATATCCTGAGAAGCCAGGCCTCCCCCAGCTCAGTCTGTGTAGCTTACATGCACTGGCTACAAGGCTAGCTCCAGAGATGTCTCAGGGAACCAGCGCAGCCAAGTGATCCGTTCTCTGTCATGACCCGTTCAGAGATAAGCCAGGGCTCCTCGCTCCTTATCTCCTTAGACACATTCCACTAAGCCAGAAATGGTATCCGAGGAAACACTGGAAGGCTCCCCAATGTGAAGTTCAACTCCCCAAAATGTTATGGCCTCAAAAATACCTTCTAATTATATTTAAAGTGGCATTAGATTAGTTAGTCTAATCTAGTGGCAAATGTATGTATAAACGTTTATTCATTTGTCTTGAATACTTGTCTTAATTACTTGGCACCACCAGGAGCCAGGGCACCGTGGTGTAAGATTGATTTCAGGACCTGGGTGTGGAAAGTTCGAGGTGATCCTAGAATACCTTGTAGCAAGGAAGTGGTCAAAAATGGATAGGAACATGTTACAAGGACAGAGGAGGCAACTTGAAGAGGGTCACAATGATAAAATTTGAGCATAAAAATAGTAATAGCAATAGATTATGATAACATGCTTAATAAAGCAAAGATTTCCTGAGTCTCTTTTATTACTTTATAAAATAGAAATGGGTTTTTCTTACAGAAGAATGCCACCTAATAGATATAGAAGAAATGAGAGAATTATAATGTAACCATTTTATAATCACCACAATGATTTAGGCAAGTATCATTAATGGATGATCAAACTATTGGGTGAATTTTATTGGAACAGAATATTCACATATTCTCAAAGTATCACCTCCCAGATTATATATGAATTAAAAATGAAAACATGTGACACTATGTAATGGAAAAATCTGGAAGTCACCTTTTCACCAAAAGAACACATTAACATCAACAGCGATAGAACAAACTACATTCTTTTTGTTTGTTTGCTTTTCAATTATGGTTGACACACAATATTATATTAGTTTTAGGTGTACAACTCAGTGATTAGACATTTATACAACTACCTTATGTCTTTTGATTGGAGCATTTAAGCCATTTACATTTAAAGTGACTATTGATAGGCACATATTTATTGCCATTTTATTCTTTTAACTTCCATGTTTTTGTTCTCCTCCTCCTCCTCCTCCTTTTTCTTCTCCTTCTTTTCCTCCTTCT
>VMDR010030190.1:0-12465 GCA_007922815.1 Macrotus californicus
GGAGAAAGACCCCAGGCCTCAGATAAGATCACAGCCAGAGCACATACCTTGATTACCTGAACGAGGACCTAGCAGAACATGGCCAGACTGCTGACACAGAGACACTGGGAAATAATGCACTTGTGGTTTTGTGCTGCATTCATGGTCATTGTTTTGCAACAATAAAGAACCAATACATTTATTCATTAATTAAAAAAGCAATAAGATGTTATAACTGATTCAAAAGCAAATTCAAGTAACAAGTATATAGGTGATAAGGAATGCTGAAGTGAATTTGCAAATAGATACAAAACTGGTCAATATCCACAGAGCAATGATCAACTGCATTCACTGGATAAAACTTATTTACATTTCTATGGACAAATATCATCGACATTGTTGTCAGTGTTTTGTTGTTGTTTTTTTCCTACAACTTACAGAGTTGTAGAGTTCAAAGACAGAAACAGATAGATAGAATCAACTAACCCAGACAGGTGCACTACACAGGGCACTCACTAGTCTGTTTTGCTCATTTAAACTGTCTTTCATAAATTTCCCTGAGCAAATCAAATAGGGACATGAAATTTAATCAATTTTCATTTAAAATTATTAAGAAGGTATGAAAGGATGATCTATTTGAGGATGTTATTCATGTTGAAAGTGTTGTTATTATTATTACAATCACCTAAACAAATGAGTGACAGCTCCTTGAAACTCTACTAGGAATACTTAACACAAGGCCATTTACAAAGAGGTGCTGGCAATCTTTTTGCCCAAGTAAGCCCTATATTGTTTAGCTATGCAGGAATTCTCCATCATAAAGGGAAAATATCTCCCAAAATGTATTCAGTTCATTATCTATTCCCTGGAACTTCTGCTTGAGAAGCTCAACAAACACCTAGTAGTGGAAAGACAATAGAGAAAGGGGCTGTGCCTGGAAAGAGAAATTCCACACGTACAAGTTTAGCTTAGAAAGTATTTGCCAATAAATGTCAAATCCATATAACTGACCCAATAATCATTGTAAAAATAAATCATTCTAGTCAGTCATTTCTCTGACTATCATCTGAAAGGCATGCTCAGTTTTTAAACTGAAAATGAGTTTAAGAATTGCTTACTTTCTCAAGAAATCTATTTGTTTTCTTGATGATCCATTGTTCAAACAGTTGGTTTCACTGCTAAAACATAGCTGGGTTTTTGTTTTGTTTTGTTTTGTTTTAATGATTCAATTCACTCATGTAAAAGACCATGGACTTCAAAAGTGTGTGGGAAAGTTGCAGTTTTACATGCTTGCAGCTTGGCAAGAAATCATTATGGTATGGAATGTATGCTATCATGTGTTTTCTCTTATATTTTCCTTCAATTTGAGCCACAAGGAAGTTTAGAGGTAGCAGTAGGCTATTTTCTGCTTAGACTATAAAGTAGTACAAAGGATAGTTGCCAGAATTAGTATGTACAAGAGAAACTTAAGATATGGATAAAAGCTGTGTCTAGACTTTGGTAAATCCAAGTGGCTAACTGTTACTAACTGCTACCAGACCAGAGAAGACAAAATAAACTTTTAGGTTGAAAGGTCTTATTGTTTGGCTCTGATATTGAATTCTGAAATAACACTCATCTAGTGTCAAGAATTCTACCAGGCTTCTGAAGATTCCTGAGGTTCAGTGTTGGGCCACGTGGGATAAAGTGAACGTGTGTTGACGTGTAGAGTGGGCCCATCCAAGGAATTCTGCTTACACAAGCTTTAATTACTGACCTTCTACAAGATTGCGTTGGGAAAGTAGGGTCTGCCCCCCAAATTTTGAAAATAATATAGACTGCATTAGTTTTCTATTTCTAGGCAAGAAATTACCCAAATCTAATAACTTCAATTAACACCCATTTATTATGTAACAGTTATGTAGGTCAAAAGATTAGGTTGCCTCAACTGAGTTCTCTGCTGATGTTTGAAACCAAGATGTTAGCCAGGTTGGGTTCTTAACTATAAGTTCTTCAGATGAATCTGCTTTCATACTCATTTAGGTTTTTAGGTTTCTGGTCAAATTCAGTAGGCTTGTGTCTGATAAAAGGTTGTGGAGGGATTGGGACTAAAGTCCTTCCTTTGCTGGCTCTCAGCTAGTAGGGGGTGCAGTCAGCTTCCACAGGTCGTTAGCATTTCTTATCCTATGGCATCTTTGAAAGCCATCAAGGGTGAGTCAAATCCTTCTCATGCTTGGAATTTCTGATTTTTTCTGCTACCAGCCAGAGGAAACTTTGTACTCTTAAAGGGCTTGTTAATTAACCTAGGCTTACCTTGATTATGTCTCAAGTCTAAGGTCAACTGTGCCATATAACATAATTATGGAAGTGATATACCACCATATCCATGGTCTCCAGGATTATGACCAGAAATGTAGGACAACTGTAGGATTCTACCTAACATATTGAGTTGTATTTGCAGTTGAGATTGTGTCAAGGGTACACATGAGGGGAAGTATTTGATACACAATCACCCAGAATATGTAGAGATTCTTTTAAGTGGCCTTGCAATGGTATTTTCATGGCTGAGAATGGCTAATAAAATAAACGTTTTAATGGGCTTTGTGTAAGTAGATGGCGTGATAAAAAAAAAAAATGGTACCACTGTATTAAGAAAAGTTCTCAAGTTAGGAAAGAAATCTGTGACTAGTTTTAACAAAGGTCAATTTAAAAAACAGACAGAAAGCACTCATAGCAGTATTTATATTTCTTTTATGATTTATAAGATTTTTTCTATCAATGAGTACAATTTAATAAAATACTTTGAGTTTATTTCAATGGCTACTATTAAAATAAGAAATTAATATTTGTTTGGCTATGCTTTTTAAGCACATTTTTCCTTTTCTTTAGAGAACTGGTCTCCTGTTTTGTTCCCAAATACAAACAAGTCTCTCTGTACATGGAATTAACTATGTCCTCTTGTCTCACTTGCACGAGTAGTATAGCGGCTGAGACATTCTCAAGTTAAGTCGTAAAATCCCAACCTATGTCAACCTAAAAATATTTTACAGTGCTTAGAAAGCTGGATTAAAGAAAAATCTATTCGTAAACAAAAGACTATTTTTCCCTTAATCACACATACCTCAGAATGAAATAGAATAGTGTATTTTTAATATGCATTTTTATTCAGAGGAATCTTTCATAATCATTAGACAAAATACTCAGTGATACCTAAGTTAAAAAAACATATCTGTTGATTTTGTTTGCCCTTTTGTTATGTCCTCTTTGCAGCATTGGGAATGTTGCTTACGGTGCCAAATAAAAGCCGGTTGTGATGGTGAATTAAGGGAGATGAAAAAAAGACGTGGTGGGTAAACAACCCCTGAGAGTTGGGTCCTACTGTTTGATGTGTAAATTAACTGCTTTTTAAAGAGATCTAGTTGAATAAATAAAGTAGAACCTGAAAAGCAGGAGTGTATACAAAGGGAAGAAATGGCCTATATTTTGTCAAATGCTCTCGAAAAAGTATCAGGAAAAAGGTCAAGGTTAAGGTGTGCTACCAATTTTGAATTAATCCAATATGCTTATGTCTTAGCAACAAGTCCTATATCTTTATCTACAGCTATGTATTCTATCTAGCTGTTTTGTAGCATAGAATTCTTAGTAAGTTTTAATAAATATTTACTACCAATTCATTGATGTAAGTATTTTGAGTGTCTTACTGCTTACCTTTGTGGAAAGGTTAGTATATATTGACAAATAAGGGTAGAAATGGGAAGGCCTTACTTAGGTAAGTGTGAAGAGGTCCAACACATAAAAATCCAAAAAAATATATTAGTGATCTGTTCACATAGGTTATTAATGGTAACAAATGCACCACTCAAGCTGGGGAATTTGAAAATGGGGGAGACTGTGCATGTGTGGAGCAGGGAGTATGTTGAATATCTCTGTGCCTTCCTCTCAATTTTTCTATGAATATAGAACTGCTTTAAAATATTCCTTTAAGAAACTAGTGATAGAGTATCTTAGGAGGGACATTATTTCAAGGTATTAATATTTAATTAACATAATAGATAATATTCTTTAGCATTTTGTGACTATTTGAAGTGGGAAAAGGAATAGCTTAGTTTTTAAATTGGATGCAAATTGAATATGCTCAGTGATGGTTCCAGTATTCAATACAGGCATGTACAAACACAACTATTTCATGTGAAGTGCTAGTTCACTGAAATCTGGCAAATTGTTCACTCAAGGCTGCTGAAAAATGCAAAAATAAAAGAACACAAATCTGGTGGTCTCTAAAATTAGTTTTCCACTAGTTACCTTAATACTTTAAAAATAATTAAATAAAATTGTTGAAAATTTTCTGAAAGCCAGGTGTCTCAACTGAGCTAAATAGTTGCTTAAGAGGCACACATAGAGGGCCTAGCTATAGCCAACTATATGTTCCCTTCATAAATAGACACATGTTACAAAGTACACTATAGCCATAAAAATGTGAAGTGTTACTATAGATAATGTAATCTTCCAAAATTATCCATAATCCATTGACAAACACTTGCTAACCAATAAACAAGAGCACATACAAATAATACATCCATAGGTATTTTACCAGATTTATACTTAGTCATATATATGTGCATAGAAATACTGAGATAAAATAGTAATGCAGAAACAGAGAAATGCAAATGTACCCACTTAGAAAGATGCTCCAATGGATGTTCCAATGCAGATAAAACAGTGGTAACATAGTAAACATGCGCTGACCCACAAGATCGGCCCACCAATGTCTATATTAAAAATACTTGGGCAGGGTTGTTTTTAAATTCTGAATCTTTTTTATATTTTTAAATAAGCCTGAGTTTTCCTGACTCTTCTGGTTGAAAATGGCAGGGATATAAAGATAAAAAAGACTTAATGTGTTACCCATTTGCATGTGTTTTTAGACTTCATGTAAAAACTGATGGCCAAAAATAATCTGAATAAAAATAGCACTATAACATAGAATCTTTCAAAATCAGAAGTTACAGATGAAGCCCCTGATATTTTCTGAATTGACCAATTCTTCCCTCTCATGCCTATAAGTTTATAAATAATTTCTGAGTTGTGCAATGCCAAAGTGAAAATGGCATGATATACATTAATTAGTAAGAGATTCATTCAGATATTGTCATGTTGAGTGTTAACTTCTTTGTGATTCTATAAAAGCTGAGTTTCGAATATTACTTTGACAGAAAATAGCCTACTTCAGATTTCAAAAAGAAACACTTTTTGCAACATCAGGCAGGCTATCAACTTTTATCATTCATTTTTCAACTATTTCTTCATTCAACATTTTAAAAAATGCTAATAGAACATGAACATACAAAAGTAAATTCAGGTTAGATATACTGAAATATAAAAAATACTGTCTCTGCCCTGTACTCATGCTATAATGAAAGCGGGCATTCAAATAACTAAAATGTACCTTGGCCAATGAACAATAAATAAATAAAAAAGATAGAAGGATCTGAGATGGGAGAGCTGTTAATCTATTCAGATTGGGAAACAAATGAATTTTCCTGGATGAAGAGATCTACATCAGGACTTGATGAATATCATTTGATCCTAGACTTGGATGAGACTTTTAGTCTTGGGATGGAATGAATGTAGTTTTCTTGTGGAAGGAATGTGAACGATTATTGCCATAAAGAACACTATGAGAGATGGCGAAAGTTATCACTATTTTCTTCTTCCAACAAGAGGGGAGTCTCCTTGAATCTTCACTGTCCATGTGGCTAGCCTTAGCCAATGAGAAATTGGCAATTGTGAGGCATGAATCAACTTGAAGGGCAGTTGGACTCGATTCTCTTGAAATTTTTTCACGTTAGATACATGAGACCACATGAGACTGCTGTGGGAGAAGGCATGTTACCCAGTAGCCCCTGTGACCCAGGTCATCCAGTTAACCCCCTGAAACAGATATTGTGAACTGACCAAAAGCCGAGCACAGATGAATGAATGAGGCCAGAGAATTACCTAGCTGAATCCAATCCAAATTAACTTTCAGAATTAAGAGCCCAATAATTAGTTGTTAATTTCAAGGAACAAGATTTGCCTGGAATTTATTAATCCAGCAAAAACATGTACAATGCCTGAGTTTGTCAGTGTGTATCTCATCACGGTATTAAGAAATTAAGGGATGCCACAGACTATCAAGGCAAAGATAGAGTGAAGGAAAATTATGGAAAATTGCTGACAAAATCTTTAACAACGATTTTTCATCAAGAGGTATTCTGAGAGGTTGAATTTAAAGTAATACACTTCCTCTCAGAGTAAAGTCAATATAGTTTCTCAGAATATAGTTTCCTTGGCAATTATTCATTGTATAAATTAACTACTCTATTTTTTTCTTATGCTTGGACTGTTGACTGAGCAAAAGAAATCTTTTAAAATAGTAATTTGCTTGTTTTTAGGTCTTTACGGGGGAAATTCATAGTACTCCTAATTGTCAAAAGTCATCATTCACCTCCCTGAGACCCCAATGGACAGTGTCTTTGTACCACAGTTTTATGTGCACTTTTTTAAGTGAATAGCAGAAGTGTCGTCAATGTACATAATGAAGCATATATGCATATATGTGTGTATTTTTGCTAACGTGGGTCAAGTTGAGTCTGATTACCAACTGCATATACCAGCATTGTTCTGGGCTTTACACCTCAGCACACAAATGGTAATTTTTAGAGATCATGTTTACCATACCTTAAACTAACCTACATTATTTCTGAATAACTTCTTTTTCTCTTGTCTGTTTTTTGTTTATTTGTTTTTTTTTTTGTGTGTGTGTAATTTCTTCATTGTTGCTTCAATCAACAAAATCAAATCTTTCTGTGGTTTTATGTCTCAGTTGCCTTGGAGATTGTCTCTCTGCATATGCTGTTAGACAATTAAGTGGAGTAGTTAGCATCTGTTACCAATGCCCAGGTTTGACTCCTTTTGATTTAGTTTTAGTTTGAGGTTTCATACATTCACAGGAAGCACAGTTTAATAAGTTTAGTGAATGATTTTGAGCACACAAAAAGTGATTAGCTTTCTATATCTGTTAACTTTTTTAAAAATTATTTATTTATTTATTTATTTATTTTAGAGAGAAGGGTAGGGAGGAAGAAAGAGAGGGAGAGAAACATCAATGTGAGAGAAAAACACTTGATGGGTTGCCTGTTGAACGTGCCCTAACTGGGGACAGAACCTGCATCCCAGGCATGTATCCTGACTGGGAATTGAACCAGTGACCTTTTGTTTCATGGGATGATGCCCAACTGACTCAGACACACTAGTCAGTGCTGTTAACTTTTTATAACAAAGATAACTTACACAGTCAAAAGTGAAAGAACATATCAGGAAAATAATGATTCAAAAAGTTGTAAAAATAGTCTAACATTATTTGACTGTTTTTTTACATTGTATATATAGTATATTATAGTATAATGTTAATATATATAAAGTGTATTATAGTATATACCTCTATTGTTTTCTCTGGAATAAATTTCTAATATCATAGAAGTGTCTGAGTATTTACTTAGTGAAATATTATAGCAAAGTGCTTAACAGAAAATGTTACTTGAGTATTCTCGATATTTGCTAGGCATTGGAAATGATCAGAATGGTTTTTAAAATACTGATGCCTAGGCCGCACCCTCAAAGATTCTATAGTTTGTGATGGGACCCAGTTACAGACATTTAACAACTTTCCATTTGATTCTAATGTGAAGTCAGGCACAAAACCACTGAGAAATAAAAAATAAATGGCCTCTGTTATCACCTTTTGAACATAATGTAATAGAAGTGGTATTCTCTCTCAAGTCAGAGCAAAGGAGCATGGTGGGGGGGCAGGTTTTATACCTGTACTGATTATCATTAGTCCCTATGGGAGCTACCACAGCCATCCCAGCTAAAACTCCTGCTGAAACTCCTAGAACTGGCAAAGTCAGAAAGAGAATATTTCATGAACTGATTTTCCTTACTGTAGTACAAGAGTTTATTCCACTTTAAATAATAACAGGTATTGAATACTTATTATGCACTCATGTTTTATACTCATGATCTCTTTTGATCTTTACAAGCAGTATAAATGATTGCATTATGTTTTTACCGAGCTGAACAACAAGGCTAAGACAAATTAGATAATGAGTAATTTTGTTTTATAACTTACAGGCATACCTTTTCTTATTGTACTTTATTGTAGTTTGCAGATATCAGGTCTTTCAAATTAATGATCTATGGCAACCCTGCATCAAGCAGGTCTGTCCACACAATATTTCCTACAGCATTTGCTCACTTTGTGTCTCTGTGTCACATTTTGCCCATTCTCACACTGTCTCTGACTTTTTCATTTTTATGTTTGTTATGGTGATGTGCAACCAGTGATCTTTGAGGTTGCTATTGTAATTGTTTTGGGTCCCCACAAACTGCGTCCATATAAGATGGCCAACAATAGATAAATGTTTTGTGTGTTCTGACTGTTCCACTAACTAGCCTTTCCTCTGTCTTTGTCCCTTTCTTCGAACTTCCCTATTTCCTTAGACATAACAATATTTAAAATAGGCCAGTTAATACCCCTACAATGGTCTCTAAGTATTCAAGTGAAAGGAAGAGTTTCAAGTCTCTTATTTTAAATCAGAAGCTAAAAATGATTAAGTTTAATGAGGAAGCCATGTCAAAAGTCAAGACAGGTCAAAAGCTAGGCTTCTTCAGCAGGATAGTCAGCCAACTTGTAAGTGAAAAGGAGAAGTTCTTGGGGGAAATTAAAACTGCTACTCCAGTGAACACATAAATGATTAGAAAGTGAAAAAGCCTTATTGCTGTTATGAACAAAATTTTAGTGGCCTGGATAGAAGATTAAACTAGCCACAGTATTCACATCAGCCAAATCCCAATCCAGAACAAGGCCCTAACTCTCTTCAATTCTATGAAGGCTGAGAGGTGATGAAGCTGCAGAAGAAAAGTTTAAAATCAGCACAATTTGGTGCATGAAGTCTAAGGAAAGAAGCTGTTTCTATAAGATAAAACTGAAAGTCAAGTAATGGTGATATATTAACAGAAGCTGCAGCACAGTATCTAGAAGATCTAGCTAAGATTATTAATGAAGGCAGCTACAGTAAACAGCAGATTTTCAGTGTAGGTTAAACAGTCTTATAATGGAAGAAGATGCCCTCTAGGACTTTCATAGTTACAGAGAAGTCAGGGCGTGGCTTCAGGACAGGCTGACTCTCTTGTTAGGGGCTAATAGAGCTAGCTGAAGCCAATGTTCTTTTACCATTCTGAAAATCCTAGGATCCTTAAAATTTATGCTAAATTTACTTTGTCTGCACTGTATAAATGGAACTACAAAGCCTGAGTAACAGCACATCTGTTTACAACATGGTTTATTGAATATTTTAGGCTCACTGTTGAGACTTACTGCTTGGAAACAAACATTTATTTCAAAATAGGACTGTTCATTGACAGTGCAGCTGGTCACCCAAGGGCTCTGATGGAGATGCACAATGAGATTAATGTCATTTCCATGGCTGCTAACACAACATCCATTCTGCAACCAATGGATCAGGATGAATTTTGACATTAAAAGTCTTATTATTTAAGAAATGCTTTTGTAAGGACATAGCTGCCACAGACAGTGATTCCTCTGATGGATCTGGGCAAAGTAAATTAAAAACCTTCTGGGAAGGATTCACAATTTTAGATGCCATTAAGAACATTTGTGATTCATGGGAAGAAATGAAATTTATTGAATATCAATATTAATAGGAGTTGGACAGAAATACAACCTCAAGGATGGTTTTGACAGGTTCAAGACTTTAGTGCTACAAGTAGCCACAGATGTGGTGGACATAGCAAGACAGCTAGAATTGGAAGTGAAGCCTGAAAACCTGATTGAATTGCTGCAATCTGATGACGGATTATTAAGAAATGAGGAGCCGCTTCTTATGGATGAGCAAACAAAGTGTTTTCTTGAGGTAGAATCTACTCCTGCTGAAAATGCTGTAAAGACTGTTGAAATGACAACAAAGACCTTAGCATATTACATAAATTTAATTCACATAGCAGCAGAATTTGAGAGAATTGACCGTGGGTAAAATGCTATCGAACAGCATTGCATGCTCCAGTAAAATTGTTTGCAAATGGAAGACTCAATCGACAAGGCAAACTTTATTATTGCCCTATTTTAAAAAATTGCCACAGTCATTGCAATCTTCAGCAACCACTACCCTAATAAGTCAGCAACCATCCACACTGAGGCAATACCCTGTACCAGCAAAAAGATCACAGCTCACTGAAGGCTCAGGTGATGATTACACTTTTAGCAATAAAGTGTTTTGTAATTAAGGTATGTACATTGCTTCTTTACACATAAAAGTATTGCACACTTAATAGATTACAGTATAGTATAACTATAACTTTTATGTGTAATGGGAAACCAAACCATTAATGTGACTCACTTTATTGCATTATTCCATTTTCTTTTTCTTAAGATTTTATTTATTTACTTTTTAGAGAGGGGAAGGAAGGGAGAAAAAGAGGGCAAGAAACATCAGTGTGTGGTTGCCTCTCTACTGCTCCCATGATCCCTATTGGGGACCTGGCCCACATCTCACAAGTGCCCTGACTGGGAATCAAACCAGTGACCCTTTGATTCAGAGGCCAGCACTCAACCACTGAGCCACACCAGCCAGGGCTATATTATTCACTTTTTTGTGGTGATGTGGAACTGAACCCACAATCTCTATGAATTATGCCTCTACTTTATATTGTAGTGTATATATGATATATATGTGTTTGTGTGTTACATTTAGTCTGTAATATAGGAATAGTTCATTTCTCTAAGATAGAATACTTATCCAAGAGCTGGTCAGCTACCAATTGAAAAATTCTAATCTGAAGACCATACTTCATATACACCTCTAAAAATGATTTGACTTTCTTGATCTCTAGAGAAAATTAAAAAATATTAACTTACATAGATAACTTTGAACATACCTCACCCTTGTAGGATCATACAGTATAAAAGATCCTAAACTAAGGAGTCAATTCCCTTCAGAATGTGATATACATGATTCTGACAAAGACTTATAAATCCAGAATATTCTTCTTTCCTGCTTTGTACAGTTTTATAAATACATAATTGGATACAGCTAATTGCATATATTAAAAGTATACAAATATGATGATGAGCATATGCATCCCTGGGAAAATGTCCTGATGCCACCGTGTGATTACCCCCCTCCCTTCACACTTCCTTTCCACCTCCTTTCACACTTTCTGGTCCTCAAGTAATCATCGCTTCGCTTGTTTATTGATAGGTTAGTTCAATTTTTCTAGAATTGTATAATACATAGTAATGATGTTTAGCATTCATATTTATATGTCTTTTTTCATTCTGTATAATTGTTTTGAGATTCATTCATGTTTGTTGCATGTGTCAGTTCAGTGCTATAAATTGCTGAATAGTATTCTACTGTATACTGTATACAAAATACCAAAATTTGCTTATCCATTTATCTGTTGACAGATACTGTGTTTTTTATGCATTTTGCTCCTATTGCAAACATTCATGCAAATGTCTTTCTAGAGACATGTTTTTATTTCTCTTTGGTAAATATCTGGGAGTGGAATGGCTATGTCATACAGCAGGTGTATGTTTAACTTTTTAAAAAACTGCCTACGGTTTTGTAAAATGTACCATTTCACATTTCTTCTGGCAGTTCATAAGATTTTTTGTTGTTCCACCTGCTCCCTAACAATTGTCAGGTTCAGTCCTTTAGGTTTTGGCTATGTTATTGACTGTATAGTAGAAACTTAATAGGGCTTTAATTTGCATTTACAATGAGTTATGATGAGGCATACTTTTTCTTTTGATTGTATGATTGTATAGATTTTTTTCATTTTTATTTATTTTTAATTTCTTAAAAATTGAGACATATTTTACATATAACATTGCATTAGTTTTAGGAATACAGCAAGGTGATTTTCTATATGTATGTATTATGAAATGATTACTGCAGTAACATCCGTCACCACACAGTTACACTGTTTTTGCGTAATGAGAACTTTTCACATCTACTGTCTTAGTAACTTTTAAATATGCAGTATTCTTAACTACAATCACCATGCTGTCCATTACATCCTCAGGACTGAAGTTTGTACCTTCTGATTTCCTTCACCCAATTTTTCCACTCCACTCCCATTTTTGATGAACTTATTCAATTGGGTCATTTGTCTTGTTATCACATGGGGAATTCTCTGCATATTCTACATTTAAAAAAAATTGTCAAATTTCTATTTTTTACTTTCTCCAAATTTACAGCTTACCTTTTGATTTACTTGATAGTGTTTATTTAAAGAAAAAGTCTTAACTGTCAGGAAATTAAAGTCATTATTATTTTTTTAGTTTGGGCTTTTGGTGTCTATTTATGGAAACTGCCAAATTTTGCCAAAAGTCACTAAGAATTTATACTTAGAAATGTTTTTTTTTAAGATTTCCTTTTAGAA
>VMDR010030191.1:0-12466 GCA_007922815.1 Macrotus californicus
GGAGGACGCAAGTACCTACAGGAAAAGTGACAAGAAGTCCAGGAAAACAACAGCTACTTTCAAAAGGCAGATTCTGAGGAAACACAGGGTAGTCTGACCTTGTACACCAGGGTACCTCCTGAACTTTTCTACCCGATTATGTGAAGTAACAGTTTTTATAGACTGAATTGTATTTTCCTCCAAAATTCCTATGCTGAAGCCCTATCCTCTAGTGTGGCTGAATTTAGAGTAAGGAAGTAATTAAAATTAAGGTTCAGTGAGGTCAGAAAGATGGAGCCCTGATTGGCAGGATTAGTATCCTTGTAGGAAGAGACAAAAGCTTGCTTTCCTCTATCCCATCTGAGGACACAGAGGGAAGGAAACCATGTGCAAACCAAGAAGAGAGTCCTTACCAGGAACTGAATCAGCCAGAACCTTGATCTTGGACTTCCCAATCTCCAGAACTGTGAGAAAATACATTTCTGTTGTTTAAGGCTCCGAGTTTGTGGTATTTTGTTATGGCAGCCTGAGCCAACCAAGACAGATAGCCACTTATCCTAAAAGATAGAAGGGATCAACTGAAAACTCCAATTCTTTTTACCTTCTATGGAAAACAAGTGGATAGAAACTAAATAATCACCTTTGTAGCTGAAAGGGACCTTATAATATAAGGAAGGACATTTTGTCTCAGGAACAAATGTCCATTTCCAAATACATTTATGAAGTCAATGCCTCCGGTTCTAAGCAATGGCATAGGGCATTCAAAATGGAATTTCACTTTAAAATCTCCCTCACTCTCTGGTAACAGCATATTTCCCCTGTGCTTAGCTTTGGTCAAAATAAGAAGCTACCTTTCTGGAAACAATGGTGGGACCAGGGAGTGGGACCTAGAAATGGAGAGAAGCTTCCCTGCACTCAGTGTTGCTGTGGGGCTCCCATATGCTGGGAATCAAGTGGCTGGTTTTCTGAGAGGAAACCCTGCACTTACCCTCAGAATTTCTGCTCCCCAAAATCTATAATTTTGGGGATATTTTAAGCATCAGCCTTACAGGTTCTCCTTTCTTGGTTTACTACTCTATCAAGAACATATAACAAAAATAGGATGAAAAAAACACATCTCTTTGCTTTCCAACCAGTTGCTTCTGAGCAGGAGTTGATTCTTTACAATGAACCTATGGATCACACACACTTGCTCAAATGTCAGGACAAATTTTATCCTGCCTACATCGCATCTGTGGTCATTCAAATGCCACTTAAGGGGACAAGACCCATTTTGCCTAAATTTTCCAATAATATAATCCTCGGGTAAGGTTATATCTATGCTTGAAATGCGGTCATTTAGAGTCAGCTTATTAATGAAATTCTAGCTGTGCTAATGGGTGGCTTTGGCACTGAAGCGACTGTCACTCAAAGGTGCTCTTGTGGGAAAGGAAGAAGCAAGGATGAGGTGAGTAGGGCTTGGAAGGCTCCCAAAGGAAGCAAAGTGCGACTGTACAAACACGGGACTGCTTGGGGCTGGCTACCTCCTCCAAGGTGGTGGTCTCACACTGTGGGGGCGGGGGGCTCTAAGCCCTATGTCAACAGGGGCAGCACCAGGAGCTTCAGGGTGTCTGCTACAGCTGTTAGAGTTCAGGGTCTTCCACAAGCAAGCTGTGTGACCTTGGGCAAGTTCTTCAACCCCTCATGCCTTCATTTCTTCATCTACAAAATCAGAGTAGATAAAAGAACCTACCAAGCAGGTTTCTTATGGAGATTAAATATTAAGAATTTACAGGGGTCATAGCAAGTAGCTATGGGTAAGTGGTGGTGTTTGTCAGTGGTGTCATGGCTATTATTTAAAAAGCCTGTCTGCTCAAGGAGCAGGATTATGATTTAGCAGAATAGTCTGTGGGGATGTGGGATAGCTTGCCCCAGCCCAGGAGGCAGGCCTGTCTTCTGAGAGAATTCAGAGTTCCAGAAGGAAATCATGACAAAGCCTTGTGATAGAAGCTATACCAAAATTCCAAGGTCTAGGGATGGCCCCTGGACACAGAAATACCAAGCTCACCCCAGGGCACAGCATAATTTCAGGTGTAGGATCATATGGAACAGGTAAGATACTGATTGAGATACTGATTTTCCTGCCTCAGTCAAGTCAGTAAGAATGAGCTGAGCCAGTGAGTGGGGGCTGCATGTGCAACCCGTCCCATGCATGGGGCTACCCATGTCTGCCCAGAAAGTTCACCTTTCTTTAATTCATCCTTCCAAATGGCACCTTTTCAAATTCACACAATGATGTCAAAGAGCCTAGGCACTTCCTGAAATGGGCTTTGACATAAATACTGAATGAGAGAACAGACTCCGGTCAAACACTGACACAGACAGGAATTCAATCACAGCCAACAGAGTTTGTTTAATGCAACTGAGATTGTCTCCTTTCAGGGACATCCACAAGCCCATTACATAAGACTATCTTTATTTTTATAGTTGAAAGGGTTGGCTGTATTATCCATAGGAGGGTTAGGACTGAATTTGCTGCATATCTAAAACTATTTAAGATTATTAATGACAATTAGATGCTGAAAAATGTAAAGTTATAAGAGCTATTTTATTTGAGGATAGTCATTATGACTCAGACTTGAAACTGAAATTAGCCTGACATTTCTTACTCCCCAGCTACTAATCTGCTGAACTGGAACTCAAAAAACCATCAGTGAGTTCTCCCAATTGCAGTGACTCAGACATTATGGATAACCTTTACCTCTCTGCTTCTCCAACAACATCAGGAGGTGAGGGAAGAGAAAGAGAGCATATTCTTAAGGACTTACTTGTACTACTGCCTGTGTTTATCTTGGTCTTTCCCAACACAGCCTGATTCTTCTAGAGTAGCTATTTTCAACCTGTGTGTCACAAGAACTTTTAAAACATGTGACACCTGACTAGTAAAGGGGCACTGACCTCTTTTCCCTTAGACTATCAAATTAAAAAAATGACTACAGCCAACACAATAGCCATCCAGTATGAGTGAATCAAAATTAGACATTTTTTTTCAGATTGGTAAAACATATATATTTTTTGGTGTGCCACGGAATTTTAGTGATTAGTTTATTTGTGCCATGGTACAAAAAAAGTTGAAAATCACTGTTCTAGAACACACTGTCCTTTGTATAAAACCATATAGTCACACATTTATACCCCAAAATCTCCTTTTGGAGTGGGAAGGAAATGGGCACAGGTAAGTAACTTGAATTGTGAAGTTCACCAGCATAAATCAGACAAGCGTTGACCCTATGGGAGTCATATTAATAGAACATCTCTGCTTATAACATTTCACCCTTAATTTGCAATCACTTGTTATTGTGCAACCGTCTGAAAAGGCCCAAGAGGTATGTGGAGGAGCCCCAGCCATCTGCTGCTCAGCCCTCTGTGCTGGCTCTGAGCTTCATCCTCTCCCATGTTGCCCTGGGCCTTTTCCAGACTCTCTCTAAATCTGTAAACCACCTGCCACCTCCAATCTGAGTCCCCAGGAAAACAAAAAGTTTCTCTGGATCACACACAAACACAGCATGTAAAGATGGTCTGCTGTTCTCTCTTCCCTAATCTGATCATTCTCCATGGCAGAGGTGGTTGGGTCCCCAGGAAATGTCACCCCTTATTTGAGATTTCCTTCGAGCAAATAATGCTGTCAAGTCCAGCTATATGGGATTCCACCACAGACATTTTTTCTCTTTCTTTTTTGAGCTACCTTGAAATTGTAAAATTAATGACAATATTTTAGAGAGCAAAATACCATTTAGTCAGCATTGTCCCTTACATTATTTGATTTTTCAGTTTTTTGATGTGAAGAATAGAAAACTGGCATTTACTAAGTACCTACTGAATGATGTGAATTGTAATAGGTACATAATATATATTACCTTGTCTAATCCTAATCCTAAATCCTACCTCTGAGAGGTAGAAATTATTTGGGGAAAAAATTTAATTATTATGAGGTCATGTCATAAGCACTGGGATAAATCACTTATTTGTAAGTATTTTTAAAGAGTAAATAGAGTAATATATTTTGGTGCCCAGGAGAGCACCATGTATATAATAGACTCTTGGGAAAATGTTCATTCCCTCTACTTTCTTACTGAGGAGAACAGGAACTACATAAGTGCCTCCATGTCATGCACTGAAGATAAGAGCAAGGGTTATAGTCAAGTCTGCTACTTCTACCTGGCCTGACCCAGCTCCATGCACACACACCACGTAGGATCTTAGACCCAGATTCTCTCACTGCACACATGAGGATACTGTACTTTGGGGAGGTATAGTAACTTGGGGAAGTCTACGGGCAAAGAGGTAGACCTCCCAATCCTAAATCCAGTCTTTGTGTAGATTATGACAATTTTCAAGGTAGTTTTTATAAAATACGTGCTTTTCTAAAAGTGAAATATCATAAGACCTTTGGTGGGGTGGAGAGGAGAGCAAAATATAAGCAGAGAGGATGGAGGCTGGTTCTTTGCCTTTCACTCCTTCCTGGCGCTGTGCTGAGTGATTTCTTCTGTATTTCTTTTTCTGAAGGATACTTTTCCTTTGTTTGCTGGAATGATAGTAGATTCATGCTGAAGGGCAAGTAAAACAAAGCAAAACTCAGCGGAGGGAGCAAGGGGGCTGTCAGGTATCACAAAGTGAGAGATAAAGGAAGTATCCAGAGCAGCCCAATGTCCAGGCACCTGTGATCTATTTCTTAGGGTTATTGTGACAAACTACCAGAATTTGGGTGGTTTAAAACAACAGAAATTTGTTCTATCACCGTTCAGGAGGCCAGAAGTCTGAAATCAAGATGTCCACCAGGTTGGTTCCTACTGGAAACTGAGAGAGAACCAGTTCCATACTTATCCCTGACTTCTAGTGGTCACTGGCAATCCTTGATATTCCTCAGCTGTCACTCAGATCTCTGCCTCTGTCTTCATGTGGCATTCTACTCCCTGTGTGCCTTATCTTTTAAGGACCCTTTTCCCAAATAGGGTCACAGTTACAGGTCCCAAGGGTTAGAATTGCAACATGTCTTTTGTTTGTAATGAAGTCAGCAACAACAGTATAAATTTATCAAGTAAGCTGGCCACACTGGCCGAGAGAGAAGGCAGAGAGCCCTGTGCTGGTCAAATTAGAGAGTAACACACGAATAAAGGTCAGCAGCACTCAGCTCTGTTCTGTGCCAAAATGCACTCTTCTCAAAAGAAATTTATTCTTGTTTTTATGCAAATGATACTTGATTTTTAAAATTTTCAGTTATAAATAATGTCCCTATCTTCCAAACCCTCCTACTTTAAAACAAACAAACGACCCTGCTGCAACTGGGTACACTAATTATTCCACTGAGTCATGTTGGCCTCTTTTCAAATGAAAAAGCATTCCAAAATATCTTCACACATCAAACTAAAACAAATGGTAGAAGAATTTTATCTTTGTCTATCTTTAATTTGTCCAATTTTGAGAGCAAACACAAACCTTGGTGATTTAGCAAAGGCCATCTTAAAAACAGTGCTTAAATCACATGCGAGGCAAACCCACCACACATAGGCCAGGCCTGCTGCTCCAGGCTTGTTTTTTAAAGTACAAGTTCTCTCTGGGAGTTGAGAGATATATCTCAAAGTCTCTTTAAAATTCCTCTAGAAAGAGAAGATTTTTAAAGTAGATTAAAGGGTCACCTACCAAAACAATGGAATTATATTTAAAAGCCACCATTTTACTAACACACACACCCCTGACTTGCCACCTGTCACATTTCCTTGCTCTCAGCTGGCAGGAAAAGTTTAAAGGCACTTATCACAGAACTAAAACGTGCTAAACATCTCAAAGGCCACAATTCACTGCCCTAGCATAAAGCAAACGGGTTGGGAGTGGAAGTGGGGGATTCAGATCTACTGATTTTGGCAATCATATCCCTTTTGGCAAAATCCTGGAATTAGTCCCACCTAGCCATAAACCACAGAACCTGGATAAGACACTGAACTTTCGGAGCTTCAGTTTCCTGATCTGTAAAATGAGTATTACACAATTTCCCTTGCAGGTTTGTTGTAAAGGTTAAAACTATCACATGTAAAAGGTTCACTGTAGGGCACCAGGCCCAGAGTAGAAGTTCAATCAATGGCGTTGTTCCTGTTGCTGGTTGTATTATTGTTTTTGCTGTAATTGTATCCGTCATTGACATTATTAAGGAGTACTAGATCCTAAGGCTAGTCTCCTGATCATCCTAACTACCTCCGTCTTCCACAAGGCCTCAGAATGGAACCCGTTTCCCACTCCCAGAACCCAGACAGTTTTGGGGAATGCCATTGCCGGCACGTTTACCTCTTTTTCTCAGGTAATTGGGATTACCTGTCCCCAAGGACAACTTTGTTCCCCTTTAAAAGGGGACAGAGTAGGAAGAAGTGTAAACTGAGATTCTTCTCAAAAGGGAAATTTCAAACAAATAAAGTGAAATCTTAATTAACAATTAGAGTGTACTTAAAAATACTGTATTTCTTGGGAGATACAGATACTGTTTGGAAGAACTCTGCGTTATGATCCATTTCACCCACAATCAGCTATGCCACTTGCCGGCTTCACAGCCCTGGCAGGTGACATGACTTCCCATTGTCTAAAATCCCCAGTTTTCCTACTTGTAACTGGTATCCACTCCACCTTAAATGTCATTATTAGGGTCTCCATGACATACAACCTGTGAATTAGTAAAAGAGTAATTCTGAAAATTTCATCAAGAATAGTAATTTCAAAAAATTATTTTAACTTCAAATTCCTCAATATAATGTGCTCTGGGCCCCTTCAAACAGCTGTGCCCAGGCGTATGCTCAGCTATTATGCAATGATGAATCTTGAATCTGGAATTACTGATATTCAGACTTATTATAGTCTATAGCTATAATTCTTAGAAGGAGAAAGGGTTCAAGCAGTGGAATCTAGGAAATGCCTCTAACTGGGACATTCCTGAGGGAGAACGGAGGTGACCTGCCTCTCTGAAGTTAATGGACCCAGATCCAGGTCAGTCAAAAATGCTGACACACAGAGGAAATCCAGAGAAGGAAGAAACCAAACATTCTGCATTATGGAAATAACATTCACTTTCTATCTTTATTTTTCTGTATTCCATCAATAAGTATCTTAAATTTAAGGCTACTATGGGAAAATATTTAATCTATTAGGTGGAACAAAAAAGCAGATTATGAGAAGTATACAGGGTCCCACAAATAATGCCCCTTTTTTATTACAAACTTTTTAAAAAAGATTTTATTTATTTACTTTTAGAGAGGGGCAGGGAGAGAGAAAGAGAGGGAGAGAAACATCAATGAGTGACAGATACATGATTCAGTTGCGTCTCTCACATGCCCCCAACTGGGGACCGGGCTTGCAACTCAGGCATGTGCCCTGGCCAAGAATCAAACCATCGACCTTTGGGTTCACAGGCCAGCACTCCATCCACTGAGCCACACCAGCCATAGCAAAAAATCTTTTATTACAAAATCATAAACATGTAATTCTGTAACATAACAATATAACACTCAAGCACACCATATGACATGTTATGTGAAATGTTCAAATTAAAACCACAAATTATCACACCCATGTTATTACCCTACTAACCACACTCAATCAGGCCTTAATTCTGCCAGACCCTGTATGAAAAGAATGATCTGAGTTGCATAAAAACCAAATATAAATGCATACGAATACAGAGAGGTTTAGGGGTATTGTTTTGAAGACCAGAACCGTAGGCAGTGAATGTTTCCTCCTGTTTGCTCATTTCCCTCTCTAACAACGCTATAGTAAACAGGAGTAACTTCACACGGAAAAACCCAAGTTCTCACCTGCTATCTGAACTCAGTTTTGGGTAAGGGACTGCCTACTTAGTCTACGTTCCACCTGACTTACCCACAGTGCCTACCCACTGTTTTCTGTCTTCCTTTTAACTTTTCACAGTGTGTCATTTCTCACTCCGTCAAATGTACCACCCTGCTTCCCTTTCTTTTCCCTTGATTATTTTTTAAGCATTTGTTCTTTGTCTCTCATCTTGCCCCTCATCCTCCGCTTCCTACAGCATCTCTCTAGCCCAGCTAAGAGAAATGTAGTGTGAAACACAAATAAAATTAAAAATTTTCTAGTAACAATATTTTTAAAAGTTAAAAAAAAAAACTAATGAAATTAATCTTAACATAGTTTATTTAATCCAACATATTCAAAATACTACCATTTTAACAAACAATCAATATTTTAAAATTGAACCACTTTACTTTTGGGGGGTTACTAAGTCTGAAATCAGTTTAGACTGGCCACACATTTCAAGTACTCATTGGCAACATGTGACTGTATTGGTGCAGCCTGTTAGCCTATCTTCTATCTTTATCCACCATCCTTCCTTCACGATTCATTCCATGTATCATCTAAAAGGGAACAGATTTGTCAATCTCTCCAAGTCATACTTCTCAACTACTGGATCAATAAGGGACGTCCCTTTAACTTGGTTCTCTAGGCATACATAACAGGACCCAAATGAGCATCAGAAGAGCGGTGGTCTTGAAATCTCCTCAATGGCTAAATATTTACCGAATACCCACTACATGAAGAATGCAGACATGGCAGTTAATTGTCCTCAAGGTCTTTACACAATCCTTTGGGAGGAGCTATGTAAATGAGCAAAATATAATACAAAGAATGTTATGTGTTCAAGGAACATCATATGTGCTGGAACCCCAGTGGGAGAAACAGTTATAATGAATTCTGTGGGTTTCAGAGCCCGGGAAACCCTCAGAGATGAGGGAAGGCAGACCAAGGGGGAAGACTACGATAAGGCTGAGAAGCATGAACTTGCAGAGTCTTGTTCCAAAATGACACACAACATGCAAAAAGGGTGACAAGGGAATTAGGCAGGAAGTAGGACCAGTGTCAGATTGTGAAAGATCTTGTATGTCCTGCTAAGTAATTTGAACTTATCCTATGGGCAATGAACAATCACTGAGAGTTATATTGCAAAAGCTTAACATTATCAAATTTGGAATTTAGAAACTCTGGTAGAAGGTATGATAACAGTAAAGGGGGGAAGACAAAAATATAAGGAAAATAGGCCTCATATTTCCAGTTAGCTGCTACAAAGACCTCAACAGATCACCAGCAACAGAGATAATAAATAAAAGAAATAGACATTAAGGGAGATTTGTTCAGCAGGAGGGGCACAGGAAGTCGGTGCAGCTTTGAAGAGAAGAGGACGCAGACACGACAGCGGTGTTAATTCATCCGCTGTGTGTCTGCTGTGGTCATCTCTGAGATGTGAGGCCTGTGGGGCGGCAGCAGGTGTTAGGGAGAGAACCTCAGGGACACTTGCAATGTTGGGCATCTAGGACAGGAATCGGTCAATGACATGGACCTGGTAGACCTAAGGCAAGAGATGTGTTTCGGTGGGAAAAGAAAATACTTTTCATTAGGAATTAGTTCTAATAAATCCCATCCATAACATGTCTGCATGAGGTATTCAAATTCAATTTTTAATAAGTTTTGTGAAATTCCCACCTTAATTAAAAAATCATTAATTTTATATTAACCAAACTGCCTTTTGAGAAAAATATCAATATTTGTAAGTAAAGCCCTAAACCTTTGCTTTTTTCCAGCTTTCTAATCTGTTCATCTACAACTTATAAATGAAGAACTAAGCTGTAGAACAGTATCAATGAAGCAGCCTGGTAGTGATGAGGGATAACGAGACTCTGCTTAGTCTCAGAGCTTCTCTGGGGTTTGCATTGTTACTTCCTCACCTTAAGTAAAAGAAATAGAGTGGGTCAAGCAATTGCCTCTTTTCCCATATTTTTAAGAATACAGGAAGTTCTCACTTTGTATAATTGATATGCACCAATTTTAGGTACCACGGTTTGGTTAAATATCACCAGTCTCCCAACAACACAATTGAAATTTCAGTTATGGTTTCCTAATTGAGAATTGGGAATAACTGTAAAGTACAGTCTTAATACTAGCTCCCCAGTGAACAAATAAGTGTAAAGAATGTAAGTTGCTTCAGAAGTCTTTTATAATCTATAACTATTTAAAAATATATTTTTTTGCCCACCTGGTCCTTAGGTAAAAATCATAAAGAAAAACTGATGAATAAGGGTGAAAACAAGGGCCTTCAGTTAAGCAGCTAGAAAGTCCTAGCCTATTAACTATGATGCTGTTGGCTTCTACAATCAAGTCTAGCAATGTAAGAGAAGTTTCTGGAAGGGAGCTCAGGCCCCACCAGTTGCATACCAAGACGAATCTATCAGTGGAGAGAGAGAAAGAGAAGCTTACATTTTCATCAGACCTGAATTGACTCTCAGCATAATCACAGCATTCCCCTAAATAAACCCGGGAGTACCATTAGGTATGGAGGTATCTAAATACAAAGGGAAAGGAGACTCACGATTAAATTCAGACCAGCACTGTGGTCAAATAATGAATAAACTCTGATGAAGAAACTTTCTAATTAAAGGGACATTCACTAGATTTGAGGTCTTTCAATCTGCTAATCAAATACACTCCAGATTCTTTAAATTTTTTAATCATCTGCTATTTTTCAGTGTCTGTCCTCCAGATCTTAACCTTTAAAGTCCTTTCCAACCTTGAGATCTTATGGAATTTTACGCCTTTTACACATAGAGATGTTCTTAATTTGGACTATAATCAAATATCCAAATTAGTGAGATCTTCCCATCTATACGAATGTATGCCTATATATATATATAAACTATGAATTCTTTTATATTAAGCATTTCAGAAAATAAATGAGGATTATAAAAGGTCTACTGATTAAAGCTGGGTGAGCAATTTTAGACAAGGACTTTGCTTAAAAGTTTCAGCTGTTAACAGCATCATTCATAGACTTTTTCCCCCAAATCAGAATCAACATAATGGGGACCAACTACATACCATATAATTCTTTTTGTGCGTTACTCAACTGCTCCCTACAAGTCCATCATCAAAATCCAACTGAAGTAAAATTTCATTGAAATATAATTTAAATTTTACAAAATTCAGCCATAAGTGTTCAATTCAATGATTTTTAGTAAATTCATAGGGTTGTGTAAACATCACCACAATCCAGTTCTAAACCATTTCCATCTCTCCTAAATGTTCCTCAATCCAATTTGCAGTCAATTCCCACATGGTTATCTGCTTCCTGCCTCTTTAAACTTCCAGACACTTCGTATGAATGGAATAGACAGGTGGTCATTTGTATCTGTCTTCCTTCATTTATCATAATGTTTGTGAGGTTCATACAAGGTGAGCCTGTTCAAATGAGGTATGTGTGTATGTATTTGTTAAATTTTTTCTATTACCATTTATCCCCCTTATACCTTCTGCCCATTGAGGTAAATTTTATTGATATTCCCTTTAGGATCAAAAAGTGCCTGCTACCCAGAAAGCACACCCAAGGGAAATCTAAAAACTCCACTAGGGCCAGATGGTCACCTCCAGACTTTGAACAGACTACTGTCCAGACTTTTTGCTCAGTTCTTGTCTCAGGAACTGCTACACCAGGGCCTGCCTGACAACTCTCTTCTCATTCACCCAAGTGGGCTTATTTCACTCACTATAACTCTCCACTGCCTGATTTCAAAGCATCCACAGCTGCAGCTCAGAATCCTCCTGCCTCCAACCTGAGGGATCACTATTCACCGGGCTACCTGCTGCCTCATTCTCTCAGTGAAGAGGAGTATGTCCCATAATTGAGAAGTGATTGTGACCATTTTGGCCCTAATGAGATCATCAGTTCCTCCTTATTCTTCATATTCCTTTTCTCTATCAGTCCAGAGAACTATTATTACAGAGAAAGCAGATGGTGCTTGATGATCATGCTCATAAAGGGTAAGATTTGGCAAACTAGATCTGTCTGTGGCTGGAAAGAAGGGGCACATGGAAAGCAAAAGTGACCATGTTTGGCCACTCGTGACTACAGTAGTTAAAAAAAGGTGTGTGTGTTCCTGTGGGGGAGGGTGTTTACAGTAACTTGGCAGAGTGGAGGGATACAGGTGAGGTACAAATTCATTCCCTGTGATAGACAACGTGACAAGCACAGTGTGGCATGTGGTCCTCACAGGGAATTATATAAAAGTGGCAGAAATGAATTTCATTTTTTTTAAGAATTTCAGAAGTGTTTATTTCTTTTTTTTAAATATATTTTATTGATTATGCTATTACAGTTGTCCCATCTTCTCCCCCTCCCCTCCGCCCTGCACACCCCTTCCCCCCACACTCCCCCACTTTAGTTCATGTCCATGGGTCATATATATGAGTTCTTTGGCTTCTACATTTCCTATACTATTCTTAACCTCCCCCCCGTCTGTCTTCTACCTACCATTTATGCTTCCTATTCCCTGTACCTTACCTTTTCCTCCTCTCTCCCCACCCACTCCCCTGATGATAACCCTCCATGTGATCTCCATTTCTGTGATTCTGTTCCTGTTCTAGTTGTTTGCTTAGTTTGTTTTTGTTTTAG
>VMDR010030192.1:0-12463 GCA_007922815.1 Macrotus californicus
AAACTTATTTGAAAAAATGAAAGAAAACTTCCCTAATTTGGTGAAGGAGATAGACATACAAGTCCAGGAAGTCCCAAACAAGTTGGACCCAAAGAGGACCACACCAAGACACATCATAATTAAAACACCAAAAGTTAAATGTAAAGAGAGAATCTTAAAAGCAGCAAGAGAAAGGCAGAGAGTTACCTACAAAGGAGTTCCCATAAGACTATCAGCTAATTTCTCAAAAGAAATTTTGCAGGCAAGAAGGGGCTGGAAAGAAGTATTCAAAGTAATGAAAAGTAAGGACCTATAACTTAGATTACTCTATCCAGCAAAGCTATCATTTAGAATGGAAGAGCAGATAAAGTGTTTCCCAGACAAGATAAAACTAAAGGAGTTCATCATCACCAAGTCACTATCATATGAAATGTTAAAGGGACTTATCTAAGAAAAAGAGGAAGATCAAAACTATGAACATTAAATGGTTATAAATTCACAACTATCACCAACTGAATCTAAAAACATAAACTAAGCAAACAACCAGAACAGGAACAAAATCATAGATATGGAGATCATTTGGAGGGTTATCAGCTGGGAGGGGAGAGGGAGAGAATGGGGGAAAAGATGCAGGGATTAAGAAGCACAATTAGTAGGTACAAAATAGACAGGTGAATGTTAAGAATAGTATGGGAAATGGAGAAGCCAAAGAACTTACATGCATGACCCATGGACATGAACTAAGGGGGAGGCTTGCTGGAAGGAAAGAGGGTGCTAGGCAGAGGGTGGGAAATGGGGGAAAATTGGGAGAACTGTAACAGCATAATTAATACAATACATATTTAAAAAAGCAACTGCACACCTTAAAAAAGGAGGAAGAATCAATGTCCACTGAGTCCAGGCAAGTAGCTTAGAAAAGGCCATTGAATTGGACATGAGGTGGCCATTGGTCTGCTTCTAGCAATGATTTTTGACCCACATCCAAGGAGCTTTAAGACATGCAAGTACCTGGGAATATTTGGATTATATCTCTCAGCAAAGAGGAGGAATAGAGAAAGGTTAATAAATCTTAAAAAGTTAACATTTACACCAAGAAAAAAAAGACATGGAGATGCCTGATGCAATTGGCCTGGGACGGGACCTGGGCACTAGCTTTATTTTCTGGTTGCCTGGGTGACTTAAATGTGCAGGTAGAATTGAGAAATGTTGTTTTAAATAAAGCCAATTTCAGCAATAGAAGCTACATTGCAGAGAATAAAAAAGGAGGGTCTTTTCTTTTTTCAGTAGACTAGCAGTCTTAATACCAGACATAGATGTTTAGCCTCAGTCTCTGGCCCTGCTGTGTGATTTAACCTCCTTGTGTCTTATCTGTGAAATCAGGATAGAAATACTTGCTGTGCCCAACTCTCAGTTTCCTTGGGAGGTCAAGATGGGATAATAGATATGAGAGTACTTTGAAAAAAGATTGAAGTGCTATAAAAATGTAAGAATTATACAGTTGTCAGGTTTTTTCCCCAAAGATGGCCCTAAAGATAGTGATTGTCAACTGTAAAGACCTGTGTGGAACCAGCATCCCTTTCTGAATTGAGCTCACCAAGAGAGAGCCCTTTGATAAGTGCTCACAGCCACTACCTAAAGGTCTAATACTGTTGACAACTCTCGCTTTTTCACAGCTAGCCTTGCTCAGGATCTATACGAGATGCCATTTCCACAGTCTTGCAAAGCCTACCTAAAATTGCTAAATACACGGCCAACCAACACTGAAGGATGCTCCTATAAATATTAAAAAGTAAGTTTAATGTTACAAGGTCCTCATTTACTTGTCAATCTTAATTTTTACAGCAAATGGGGAAAGCAGAAGAGAAATTAAGAGACCCCTGTGAGTGCAAGCAACACTGCAAGATCACAAAAGCCTAATTCCCCGGCAGATGGAGAAGAATCGCCCAAGATCTGAGCCAAAACCAGTAGTAGAATCCAGTGGCCTCCTTGGGGACTACTTCAGGTACCTGGATATGCCAACCCATATATAATATATCATGCCAGTTCTCAAAAAAAAAAAAAAAAAGCAGCAGTTATCTCAATCTTCCACATTCTGACTGCCCTTGAGGTAGCACCTGCCCCCAGGTGAGCAGTGGTACCTGTTTGTGGTGACTAAGTTCCGATAGAGAGGCTTTCCTTAATCACAAATGATCATAGATGTGAAGAGTAGTATTCTGACATGCTCCCTACTCACTTTGTTGGATGCTTTCCCTCAGTAAAAATACAAGAAATACAATTCTTTGTCAAGGAAATGGCATACATGATGGTTGAGTTTCTTTTTTCTAATAAGCAGCTTGAAGTCAGAGCAAGAATAAAACAATGGGCAAACTTCTACATAGGAACTGAGCCAGGTGTCAGATAACTGGTGTTAGCATCAGAGATATCATGGGGAGGATCAGTTACTCTTCTCTCGCCTCTGAGCCTGCCTGGCTCCTTCTACTCCAGTTTCTATCAGGGAGAAAGTGCTAATGAAATTCTTGACCTGCTTGCAACTCCTAAGATATTCTCCTCCCAACCTTGTCCACCAATGGAAAGGCTTGCCTCAAAACTGTCCTCCTCGAAACAGAAGTACAGACACCCAAAGTCAGACACTCCTTCATCTTACACCATCTCCAACAGGAGCATTTTGCATGCAAAACTATAAAACAGAACAAAATAGGATTTTGAAACTAAGATATAAAAGATTCTTCACAAGATTACATCGATCCTTTCATCCATTGAAAAGTCACTTTCTTGTGTTCAAATATCCCTATAAAAAGCAAAGCATGAAGAGAAAGTGGTGCAGAAGCCAAGGTGGGCACCACATCCTTGGCTTTTTAAATGAGAAACATCCACTTCAGAGAAGCATCTTTCATGCCCCCATATACAGACCCTAAGCTTCCAGCATGAGAGGCACCAAAATTTGGGGAAAAGAGAAATAACTGTGCAGTCATTTGGTCCTATATTAATTTTTAAAAAGTTGTTGTGAACTTGTCCAAATTACTTAATCTCCCTGAGTTCTTTTTTCTCCATACCTATGGAAATGAATAAAAATACTATCATACCATACTACTGTAAACATCACTTGATATAAAACATGGAAGTCCATGATCTAAAACATGGGGTAGCTCCATCTCTCCCCTCACACACTGAGCCTGAGTTTTTCAACATGCGGAAGTGCAGTGAATGCTTATCCCTGTAAACTCCCCATGAATAGAACACAAGAAACTCCAGGGAGGGGTATGTGCTTATAATTGGGAGAAGGTGTCAAGAGCCAGGGTAGAGGATCCTTGTCAGCCCATCTTGCAACAGTTCCTACCATTTCCTCAATGGGAACAGTGCTCACCAATAAATCAGCAAGCAGTAGTGCAGTCTTTAAAATTACATGGGAATTTTACCATTTTTTGTTATAATATACAAAAAGTGGGTTTTTCCCCTGCTATCAAAGATATGCTGTTGACAATTACAGTTTCAGAAGTACAAGGGACAAAAATTGCCCAAAAACTCAAGATGAAGGCTAAAATTAGATTTCTTTTTGAACACCTCCCCTGACGGTACCTAGGTAACGCGACTGCACCTGCTCTAACCGTGATTCCCTGCACGACAGTCAGTGCAAAAAAGGACACAATAGACACAAGAATAGCTTAGAACCTAACTGTAAGATTATTTTTCAAGTAGCTTCTCCAAGTGTAATGTCTTAGCTTCTAGAAAAGTAATTGCTGCAAGCATTTAAAAAGTTGAAATTCTATGCAAGGACCTAGGAGATAAATACAATTGAAGGTAATAGGTTCTTCCAAACCATTTCCAAGGGACTGGGCCACAAACAGCCTTAAGATGTCTTTCCAAATATGTTTTATTTATTCAATGAAGAAAAGGCTATTTGAAGTTCTTATATTCCTTTCACAGAGACCTGCTTCATTGAGCTTTAAGGAAAGCGTTCGTCTGTAGGTGCAAAATGAGTAATTCCTCAGCTTCTAGAAAACATAATTGTTGCAAACATCTGAAATGTTAAAATATTATGCAAATGTCTTTTGTAAAGATACAGACAGAAACCTTGAAATAAGTATCATTTCAAACTGGTCTCAGAATTTATATTTAAAAACCTACTACACATCTCTGTGCTGGTGAATGCAGAGTATCTCTGAACGGCAACAGTGCCTGTCTCTACAGAGATAAAGATGAGAAGGAGTTTTACTGTTCGGAGTGCATCCCTCCTGTGCTTTACATTTGTACTATGTGCATGTGTTAATATTAATCTACCTTACTTAACCCATTAATTTAACTAAATGTGGTCTCTTCAACAGACAAGCCAACTCATGCATCCCTATTGAGGTAAATGACCTTTCTCTCCAGTCAGTCAGTGCTGGAGACCAGCCTTCTCCCATGCCTGGACCTCAGATACAATGCAGAGGAGTTCCCTGCCTTCTTTCCACATTGAGCATCAGCCATGCTGGGTGCTGTGCTGGCACTAAGTGATACAATGAAGATAAGATGCTGTCTCCTGCCTGTCCCCACAGGGTGACAGGCCATGGGTCCCCAGGCTCCAGCCCTACCCAGCATTCTCCCAGCCCCAGGGAAGTCCACTGCTTTTCAGATGTATCATTCTGGTCTTTTTCTTGTCTCTACCTCTCCACCCTTGTGATTAAATAGCTTTTTTTCAAAGAACCTAGTATGCGCTCTTTTCCTCCTTAACCCTACAATGATGAAGATTTAAGCTCCTGTTCCACTGGATCCTGGAATACCAAATGGAACACACTGAAGTCACTAGCTGTGTGAACCTGGCAAGTTACTTAACCTCTCTGAGTCTCGGTTTTTCATTCTTGAAATGATGGCAGTCCTCCTGTCCTCAGAGAGATGAAATAGAAATTGAATGAGCTCAATTACGTAAAAAGTCTAATATAATTTATAATTCCCAACACATAGCAGATATGCAACAAATGTGAAATGACATCATCATCATCAGTACTATTAAGTGGTTCTCACTGCCAGAGGATGAGGCTTTCTACCTTCCCAGGCACACACACATTTCCAGCTTCCGCATACCGCTTTAGGACAGGTTACAAGCAGCATGCAAAGGTGGAAATTGTGGGCTTTAGAGTTAAAGAGGCTTTACCTTGAGCAAGTCTGTAACACCAGTTTCTTCAACTACAAAGTGAGGGTAATTATTCCTTCCTCACCAGATCAAGGGCAAAGATTACCAATAACGTATAAAAAGCACCTGGCCCGTAAGAGCCCTCTGCATCTGGGCCATTTGCACTTTACTTGAAGAGGGCCTATCTAGTCACTGGCCTCAAACCGCCTTTTCCTCTTTCACCCACACATCTTTGTTCAACCTGCTTGTCCCTGCCTGCCGTGCCCATCTCCATCTCTGGACACTTCTGTGCATCTTTCTAGTCTCAGTTCCATCTGAGAGCTTTTGTGAAGCTTTTTTAGACCACAATGGCTTTTCCAACCTCTGAACTCATAAAGTATTTATCTTCTGTGAGGAAGCAGGAGGTAGAAACCCAGAGGATTCCAAGATCTTTCCTCTGTGGCCATTGTTAGGTCTACCAGAAACTAAGAAGTCAGGCAACGATGTGCAGAAAGGATGTCAGTCACACATGGCCAAAGAGCAGCTTCCCAATTGACTCCCCTCGAGCTCACTGGACTATGATCTCTGTGTCGTTGAGGAGGGGTCACTTGCCCTTCCAAAAGTCAACCCATGATGCCTTATTTGGGAATGTCTCATAATGGAAAGTGCACAATTGGTTCACTGATAGATTAAGGCACACTGGGGCTTCTAGCATGCAGACAGGCTGGTGAGCCACTGGGCGATCAGCTGACATCCACGAGAGCAGCACCTATTTCCCTCTCCCTGGGGGCCCGACTCCAGCTCTTCCTGCATCCCATCAGTGCGATTAGATCGAGCCTCTCAATAGACACTGGACGGTCTGAGAAGCACTGCTAGAGAATACAGCCCTCTCCCGAGCATGTCTTTCAGGGCCCTTCACAATCTGACCCCAACTCCCTTTTTAGGCTCTTCTCTTGTGCAAGTCACCTCATGCCTCTTGCTTTTCCCCGAGCCCACCATTGTCTGCCCTGCCTCCTAGACTCCCCCCTACTTAGAATATCCTTTTCAGCTTCCTCACCTCATGAATCCCACTCGTGCTTTAAAACCTAGCTCAGACGTTGCCCTCTATGAAGAACCCTACCAATCTCTCGCAGGCCGAGTTCATTCCCGGTTCTGTCTGCCTTCAGTTGCAGAGCTCCTCACGTAGGACTGCCCCTCCAGGCCATAAGCATTATGAGGTCAAGGATAATTGTATGGCCCCTGTACCTGCCCAGCATGGTGCCTGATAACCAATGTATTTTATTTAATAAATTGATGAAAGAAAACAGAAATAAATGAATGAATCAGGATGCTTTAACAAAAGACACCATCCTTCCTGGCCTTCTCCATCCATGTGGGGAAGTCACTCTTGGTTGGTAAGGACCTACACACGTCAACAGAGACATGTTGGCCAAGAGTGGGCACAGGAAGCACTGTGTCCAAAACAACTCCCCTAAAGACGTTACATCTGGGGGGGGACTTTCATTTCCGTATTTCTTCTTTTCACCCCCCTACCCTCTTGTACAGGCTTAATTTGGTGAATTTTTGAGAAATGCACCGTTAATTAGTTTTTAATGTACTAAGTAGCTATAATCCCAGCATAAAAAGTCCCATGTCAAGTAGCTGCAGTTGCTCTTTGAAGCACCATCCTCTGGACTTTTCCCTCTAATAATTACTGAGCAATCCACTTTCACCTCTAGGCCTGGCATCTGTGGCAAGGATTCCCGCCTGCCTGCTTATTTTCTGGCCAATTTAGTTCCTTTACATTATAAGACTTTCAGTGAGACACATGCAACATGGGAATCACCCTAGTAGGACTTTCCTTAGATGGTTCACGGAGGTGTGCTCAGCATAAGTCATATATACATTTTTAAATCCAAGCAGAATGAGTTCATATCATTGGTCTCAGGAAAGCCTATTACACTGTTTTATAAGGCAAACTGAAGAACTTGTTCATCTTTGCCATTTTCTATAGAAAATGCCTCACCAAGTACAACCTCTCCTGTGCATTTTGTAGTGGAACATGGATGGGACAGAGAAAGACACTAAAAACTTGCCCTAGCTATATTTAGCTCATATTTATTAACTGCTTAATACAGGCCAGGGGCTGGGCCAAGGCCTTTACATGCTTTGTTTAATCTTCCCCCAACCCCTGGGAGGTTTTTATTCTGGTTCTGCAGATGAGGAGCCTAACACACAGAGAGAGGGTGACAACTTACGCAAATGACTGGTTAGAGAAATATTAAGAATCCTCCCTGTTTATGCCCAAGCCGTGACCTTTTATTGTAAGAATGAAATACAGGTGTGCTGTCTCCCAGGGAGAACTAGCCCTTCTCCATGGAAGACTAAGCACCACTGATTTTTAACTCAGTACCTGTAAACACTTGATTATTCCCTTGGGGAAGAACTGGCCATTCTCCTGGAGGGAATGGTTGGTCAATCGAGTCACGAAAGGCCCTTGGCATGCAGCCACTTTTGTCTAAAACATACTTAACCAGAGCCCCTAAAGTTAGACTTTGGAATCCCACCCGAGGGAAGGACGCTTCGCTTGGAACCATCCCCAGATAAATCCTGAATGCTGCTGCCTCCAGGATTCTCCAGCGTCTGTGTTCAAGTGTTGGTGATTTCCTGTCTGGTGACATATGCTCTTGATCCTTGCTTTTCTCTTTGCTCTTGCTTAATTAAGTGCTTAACTGCTCAACTTTGACTTGGGGTCTTTATTGTCTGCAAATCTGAACCTCCAAATTAAGTTGCCACGATCTCATACGTGTCCCTTAAAGGCACACCAAGGTCACATGGCCCATGGGTGCCAGAGTAAGCTTTTAAAATCAAGTCTGCTGGCTCCAGAGCTGGAAGGTGTAAACACTACCCTTGGCTTGTTCCTTAACTTCTTGTTCAAGGAGAGTTTTTCCAACATGTGTAATTCCTAGACAGCTCGCATAACATCTTACTCATTTTGGCATTTTATACTATATTTTTAAGATCTTCTGTTTTAAAAAAAACTATAATAATTATTCAAAAATATGGTTCAGGTATTCATCATGTACAGAAGTAGAGACCTTTTCTAAAATTTTTTAAATAATAAAATGCCCCATGGGGAAAGGATTATTTGTGTCCTCTGGACCTGCATTTTTAGACTTTTGTATAAAATGTCTCCAGAGAGTACAAAATGACCGATTCCCTTTGTCACTGGAAACACACAATTGCACTCAGTGTGTTGCTGTCCATGACCAGAGAGGTGTTCCCTACAGGGGAGCCCATCTGGTCCTCAAGCATTTATGGAGCATGCCCTCTAAGGAGACAGCTGAGGGCAACCTGTAGAAACAGAGAGGAAAAGTCTCGCCCCTTGGAGTTTCCACAGCCCAGGCAGACCAGACGTTAGTCCACCAAAGCCCGTAAGACAAGAAGTTCAGGAGAGAAAGAAATCATGACCAACTTGGGAAATATCAACTTGCTTTGTTGGAAAAGGCTCTCGAAGGCCAATTTCTCATCTCCAGCTTCTTTCATTAGTGCTCATTGACTGGTACTGAGAGAGCTAAGCCAAGAGTGAGGCTGGGGTGGAGGAAGCCACCAGCTCTTTGCAAGGAAGAGAGATAAAGAAACATGGGGCTTGCCTCTGAGCAACAGCCTGACTGAAAATGGATTGATTTTCATTTCCAATGGATATTAAAACAGGCAACATATGAATATGCTAAAACAAATTGAAGATCAAGGAATACAAAGCATTAGACAATGAGCTTCCTTTCCACCCACAAAGGCAGCTTCTCTTACCCAGTTCTTGAGTTCCTTCAAAAGGGAGTTCTGCATTTGTAATGGACAAGGTTTATAATGCCTTCATCTTCTAGGCCTCTCAGGACTAAATTAGATGGCCCATCCTCAAGGCCTGGCCACAGGGATGGGTCAGAAAAGTGGGGAATGCAGAGTTAAATCAGGGAGAACTGTTCTGGGCCTGGTGAACACATGGCCACACCCTGTTGGCCACCCGCTGTGTGCTGGAACTGCTGGGCTTTGGACAGAGGATGGGGAGTCAGTACTTTATGAAGCACTACCTATCTTTTGGAGAGGAGCAAAGTATGTAGTAAGCATAGGAGGCAGATGAGAGTTTCTGGAAAAGTCCAAGAAGGCTTAAATACTCACAAGTCAGGCTGGGCCAGCCTCCGGTTAGGACTTCCTTGCTGGGGAGCAGGGGAGAGTGCTACCCTATGGGACCTAGGGCAGTGCCTCCTTCGTGAAGAGAGAAGCTTTTAAATGCCTGCCTTTCTAAAACTACTCTCCCTGCATCTCAGCTCTCAGCTGGCATGTACCCTCCAGGACAGCAAATCCAGTCATTTGTCTCCCTATTCTGTGATAAATTTATAAAGTAACAAATGGCCCATTAAACTAAGTTTGGGCCTCTGTCTATCCACAGCCACCTCCCCATGTGGCCCCCTCAGCAGGAGGTTGCTGAAGTGGACTGCAGCCTTCTAGCCTCAATTCCCCTCCCTCCACCACCACCCTTACTCTCCTTCCTCTCCTGCTCCTCCCTCGCCCCTCCCCCGGTTATTTGGGAGATTAGAGTTCATTAATTAAATCCTGTGCTTAGATCGAACTGTAACATTATTCCAATCACATTTATCTTGCAGGCGGCGGAGGAGATGGCAGCCTTGCTGGAAACACGCGGGGGAGCCTGAGCCTGCGGCCAGAGAAGCACAGTGCTGCGTGCTCCAGCGCGGCCCGCAGCGCAGACCCTCCATCTTCCTGCTCGGCCTCCCGCCCCACTTGCCCCAGCCTTAGGGGTCTCACTTTCTCTCCGGCTTCCCAGCCCGCCCCCACACCTCCCACTTGCCTCCGTGGCTCCCCAGCCTGGTCCCCTCCCCCGCCACACACGCTGACGCGCGCGAACACACACACACTGACACGCCAGCGAGCTGCTGGCTGCTCAATGGACCGATTTCCCCGCTGTCCCTGATACCAGCCCAGCCCAGGATGAGAAACTGCAAAATGGCCCGGGTCGCCAGTGTGCTGGGGCTGGTCATGCTCAGCGTCGCCCTGCTGATTTTATCGCTCATCAGCTACGTGTCCCTGAAAAAGGAGAACATCTTCGCCACTTCCAAGTACGCCAGCCCGGGGGCGCCCCGAATGTACATGTTCCACGCGGGATTCCGGTGAGTGAGGGCCTCTGAGCGCCCTCCAGCATGTTTTTTGTGGGGAGAGGGGCGACGAGAGGGGATGTTTTGGGTTCTCTGAGACACTTTGGGCAAGATAAACTGCCGTCCTTCCACTCCTCTCTCCAATTCTCCCTCCCTCCTCCCTTTTATTTATTTATTTTTTAATCCAAAACCCCGAAACTCCATTGTACTGATGTATGTGACTGCATTTCTCGTATACCTCAGCATCCCCTCCCCCATTCCCAAAATGGGGGTAGGATTTAAGGAGAATGGCGGTGGAAGGAGAGGCAATGTGTGTGTTTGGGAGGGGGAGGTGAACCAGGAGATGGACGTGCGTGGTGAGGTGAGCGCCTTTCCTGGGCCCTGTCTGGGGACTTCACTCTGAGACTGGACTCTGCCTGGAGATGATTTAATGGCGCAGGCGCTGTACTCCCCTTGCAATCCCTTCCACTCACCCCCCATACCCTCCACTGTGGTGCGGGTCTAGTCTTGCCAAGCCCCATGATCCTCTCACCCCGGTGCCATTCCTCCTCCCCCTCCCGTTTCCAGTTTTCCTGTAATTCCCCCGTCCTCCTAAGGGCCGCCTACGCTCACCCCAGGTCTAAGTAACCACCAGGAGCGAGGCTGGACCAGGCAGGGGGCAGGCGCCAGGTGCGGCTTGGGGCACTCACAGGGAACCCCCCTGCCCATACCTTTGACCTCTAGGAGCTCTCCTAGCAAGGCCACCTGGTGGGCGGGTGGCAAATGTAAGCTGCAATCTGTGGTCCAAGTCAGGCCAGAGGTACAAAACCTAGAAGCCCCACCTGGGCAGAAGAGCAGAGCTGGCCGGTGGCTTCCGGGGATCCCCGGTCGGAAAACTGGCAATGAAAGCAAGCACTAAGCTCGGGAAAGAAGAGGTTAAGGCAGGATCCACCCCCCAGCCTTCCCCTAGATCTCCAGTTTCCTCTGCCCTTTCTCCAAAAACCAATTCACCCCGACTGCCGGACTGCCGACTGCGTGGGTCCAGCAAGGGGCGGGGCGGGCGCTGTCCGCGGTGCTGACTCCGTGGTCCTCACTGCGCATCGGGTTCCAGCAGCGCGCCCGCTCGCGCCCCTGTGCTCCGCGGACGGCCATTTTATGGTCTCCCGCACCGGGAGGGATGGACAATGGGGACGGATTTCCCTGGGTTTTCTTCTTACTACCGGGTGGGGGGCAGGGGGAGGACAGAGGGTGAAACCAACGAGAGGGGCCTCTGGGGTGGGAGGGAGCTTGTGCGAGTGCCAGCTGCCCCGCCCCCAGCCGCTGGCCTTTAGTGGCTCCAGTGGCTGCCCCAGCTGAGGCCAGCATGTCTGTCTGTACTCACACTCCTCTCCAGGTCACAATTTGCGCTGAAGTTTCTAAATCCGTCATTTGTGCCCATTACGAATTCTCTGACCCACGAACTCCAAGAGAAACCTAAGTGGACATTTAATCGGACGGCATTTTTACATCAAAGGTAGGATAGGGGGAAAAGATCCAAAAGGTATTTGAATTCTAGAACTCAAAAAAGAAAAGAAAATAATCAAAACAACAAAGTTCTGTCTCCCACCCTGAGATGTATTTGCATTGTCTTCTTGGCCTGGCTGTACAAAGGCTGATTGGTAACCCTTTATGTATGCAGTGCCCTCTCAAAAAAATAAAAAGAAAAAAGAAAAGAAAACATAAGGAAGATCAATTTGAATGGCAGAAAAAAAATATTTCCAATATCCTCCCTAACTTGGGCCTAGTTAAACACCATGATTTACAGTTAATATGCATGGCTAACACTGCCTGAGCCATCTATTAAAAAAAAAAAAAAAAAGTTAATTGTTAGAAGGCATTTTCATTCCCCTGCTAAAAAAAAATTTTTAAGAGAGTATTATCTCATTGAGACACACAGAAAATATTATAATCCATCCCTATCAAATTACTAGTAAAAATCTTGGTCTGAATATATGCAGGTATTTAAGTATGGTTTTGTTTTGGTTTTGCCTGTTTGTTTCCATTAAGCTATAACAGCTTTTAATGTACTATAAAAGCTGCCCAACATCATTCTTATTGTCTTGTAGCAGCGCCCTTTATACCTGAGGGATTTGATTCGGGGGTTGGGGGAGGAGCAGTTGAGGTTTTGGTTGTGGGGTTTGGGGAGGTTTTTGAGGTGGGAAAGAAGGATGAGACTTATTTAAATTTATTTATTCTTCTCAGTGATTCTGGTATACTTTTAGCAACCCCA
>VMDR010030193.1:0-12464 GCA_007922815.1 Macrotus californicus
TTCCTATCCATGAGCATGGTACATGCTTCCATTTGTTTGTGTCTTCCTTAATTTCTCTCTTCAGTGTTGTATAGTTTTCTGAGTACAGGTGTTCTACCTCCTTGGTTAGGTTGATTCCTAGGTACTTTATTTTTCTTGTTGCTATATCAAATGGGGTTTTTTTTCCTGATTTCTGTTTCTGACATTTCATTGTTGGTGTACAAAAATGCCTTTGATTTCTGAATATTGAATTTGTATCCTGCTGTTTTGCCAAATTCATTTATTAGGTGGAATCTAAAGGATTTTCTATGTACACTCTCATGTCATCTGCAAACAATGACAGTTGTGCTTCCTCCTTCCCAATTTGGATGCCTTTTATTTCTTTTTCTTGTCTAGTTGCTGTGGCTAGGACTTCCAATATGATGTTGAATAGGAATGGTGAGAGCAGGCATCCTTGTCTTGTTCCTGATCTTAGTGGGAAAGCTCTAAGTTTTTGGCCGTTGAGTATGATGTTGGCTGTAGGTCTCTCATGTATGGCCTTTATTATGTTGAGAAATGCTCCTTTTATTCCAACTTGGCTATGCGTTTGTATCATAAATGGGTGCTGTACCTTATCAAATGCTTTCTCTGTATCTATTGATATAATCATGTGATTTCTGTTTTTCATTTGTTTATGTGATGTATTACGTTTAGTGATTTGCAAATACTGTAGCATCCTTTCATCCATGGGATGAATTCCACTTGGTCATGGTGTATAATCTTTTTAACATATTGCTTGATACGGTGTGCCAATATTTTGTTGAGGATTTAGTGTTTATGTTCATCAGTGATAGTGGCCTGGAATTTTCTTTCTTTGTTATGTCTTTATCTGGTTTTGGGATTAGGATGATGTTGGCTTCATAAAAAGAGTTTGGGAGTCTTCCACCTTCTCAAATTTTTTGGAATAATCTGTGAAGTGTAGAGAGTAGCTCTTCCTTAAATGTTTTGTAAAATTCTCCTGTGAAACTGTCTAGTCCAGGGCTTTTGTGTGTTGGAAGCTTTTTGATTACTGCTTTAATTTCATCACCTGTAATTGGTCTGTTCAGGCTTTGTGCTTCTTCTTCATTCAGTTTTGGAAGATTATATTGTTGTAGAAATTTATCCATGTCACCCAGAGTTTCAAAGTTCTTGGCATATAGTTCTTCATAGTAATTTCTTACAATCCTTTGTATTTCTGTGGTATCAGTTGTAACTTCTCTTTCATTTCTGATTGTGTATTTGTGTCCTCTCTTTTTCTTCTTGATGAGTCTGCTTAAAGTTTTGTTGGTTTTATTTCTCTTTTCAAAGAACCATCTCCTGGATTTATTGATATTTAGAATTGTGCTTTTTGTCTCTATGTCATTTACTTCTGCTCTGAGCTTGATTATTTCCTTCCTTCTACTTGCTCTGAGCTATCTTTGTTGTTCTTCCTCGATTTCTTGTAGGCACTGGGTTAGATTGTTTATTTGAAATGTTCCTTTCTTTTTTAGGTAGGCCTATATTGCTATAAACTTCCCTCTCAGGACTGCCCTTCGCTGTGTCCCTTAAGTTTTGGATTGTTGTGTGTTCATTTTCATTTGTTTACAGAAACTTTTTGATTTCTTCCCTAATCTCATTCTTGACCCATTCACTGTTTAATAGGATGATATTCAATCTCCATGAGTTTGAGTGTTTTCCAGCTTTTTCCTTGAGGTTGGTTTTTAGTTTCACTCTCTTCTGGTTGGAGAAAATGCTTGATATGATTTCAATTTTGTTGAATTTGTTGAGGCTTGTTTTGTATTTTATCACGTCGCCTATCTTCAAAAATATTCCACGTGCATTTGAAAAGAATGTATATTTTCCTTCTTTTGGATGAAAGGCTCTATATATATCAGTTAAGTTCATTTGATTTAGGACATTGTTCAAGCTGCAATATCTTTATTGATATTTTTGGAAGATCTACCCATTTTTGACAGTGGGGTGTTGAAATACCCTACTATAATTGTGTTGTTGTCAATATCTTTCTTGAAGTCCTCCAGGGTTTTCTTTATGTATTTGGGTGCTCCATTGTTGGGTGCATATATATTTACATTGTTTATGTCTTCTTGATGGATTCTTCCCTTGAGTGTTATGAAGTAACTTTCTGGGTCTCTTTTTATGGCTCTTTTTTTGAAGTCTATTTTGTCTGATATGAGTGTTGCTATCTGGCTGTTTTTTTCCTTTCCATTTGCTTGGAATATTTGTTTCCAGCCCTTCACTTTCAATCTGTGTAGTTCTTTTGTTCTGAGGTGGGTCTCTTGTAGGCATCATATGTGTGGGTCATGATTTTTTATCCATTCAGCTACCCTATGTCTTTTGATTGGCGCATTTAATCCATTTACCTTTAGGGTTATTATTGATGGGTACTTATCCATTGCCATTTTTCATACCTGTGCTCCTCTGTGTCTCACTGTTTTTCTTCCTGTCCTTAAAACAGATGCTTTAGCATGTATTGCAGAGCATGTTTTGGAGGAGGTGTATTCTTTGAGGCTTCTTTTGTCAAGGAAACTCCTTATTTGGCTTTTCATTTTCGTTGAGAGCCTTGCTGGATGGAGTTGTCTTGTTTGAAGGGCTTTCGTTTTCATTACTTGGAATATTCCTTTCCAATCTGTTCTGGCTTGGAGAGTTTCCATTCAGAAGTCAGCTGCTAGTCTTATTGGGGTTCCCTTGAATGTTACTTCCTGTTTCTCCCTTCCTGCCTTAAGAATCTCTCTTTGTCTTGGAATTTTGCCATTTTAATTATGATGTGGCTTGAGGTGGGCCTCTTTGGGTTTCTTTTCCTTGGGACTCTCTGTGTTTTCTGGATTTGTGTGACTTTTCCTCTCATCAATTTTGGGAAGTTTTCCATCATTACTTTTTCAAACAGGTTTTCTATCCCTTGCTCTTCTTCTTCTTGTTGTGGTATCCTTATTATACAAATATTATTATGTTTCATGTTGTCTTGCAGCTCCCTTACCATCTGTTCATTCTTTCTGATTCTCTTTTCTTTTTCTTGCTCTACCTGGAAGTTTTTTTCTACCTTGTCCTCCAGCTTGCTGATCTGATCCTCTGCTTCATCAAACCTGCTTTTGATTCCTTCTACTGTGTTCTTCAGTTCAGAAATTGTATTCTTCATTTCCTCCTGGCCCTTTTTGATGTTTCTATTTTCTTTTTCATGTTGATGTAGTTTACAGCAAGTTCATTGTAGTTTCCCTGTAGTTTTTAGTAATTCTCTCTGAGCTCATTCAGCTTCCTTATAACCATTGCTTTGAGATCAATATCTGATAGTTGACTTCCCCCTATTTCATTTAGCATTCTTTCTGAGGCTTCCTCCTTTTCTGCATTTTGGGTTTGTCTTCCCATTGTTTGTGAGACTCTTTTTGTTAGCCTCTGCTTCTTAAATTGATCTGTTCTGTCTTCCTGGGTTTATGGTGTTAACTTCTATGGTAGGAGACCTGTCATATTCAGCATTGCAGTCTCCTTGATCTCTTGAGCTTGCTGTTCTTGGGTTGTCATTTATGTTGGCTCTCTGGTTGTCTTTGGGTTTTGATTGTCGTTGGGTCTTTCTTTGATGAGTCCTTCCCTCCAGCTGGTTAACTAAGGGTCATTCCATCCACCACGTCTTGTATTCTGTTGTGCAGGTGTGGACAGGTTGTGTTGAAGCTGGTTCTTCTGTCTGTATGTTGTTTTGAGGCTTCTCTCTTGCTTTAGTTCAGTTGTTTATTCTGGGTAATTTCTCCATCATTTAGTTGTATTTCCAGATCGGTCCTGGGTTTAGGTCAGTGTGGCTTCCACTCCCTCCTTCACCTTCTTCTGTTGTTATATGTTGGTGGTTCCTTTGTTGGTGGGTTTCCCCTTCTAACACGTATACCAGTGTTCACAGCTCCCACGTACTCTTATTTGTGATCAGATGGGATCTGATCATTTGTGATCAGACTCTTATTTGTGACCATCTGAAAGGGAAGACAAAATGGCTTAAGACAGTGGGAGTGTATTCTATGTTATTTAAAGTACCAACCCATAGAGAAGAGATAGGAGATCCTTTGGATATGTATAGTGTTAACCGTGATATTTCACCCAACTAGCCACTTTTTAGAAAGGGTAGAAAGGAGATAAGACTCTTGTTGGGAGGGGAGGGATTGTGAGTTTCATGTAGAAAGCAGTGAGCTTGTGAGAGGTCAGAGTATGAGGTAAAGTGAAAGTAAAGGATAGAAAATAGGTGTAGTGTGTGTGAGAGAACAGAGTTTACACAACAGTAATACAGTTCAGGAAACAGTGAAGTGAGCTAAGATTTGGGAGAGGTGCTGTGCAGTATTTACAATTGTATGGAACAGTAATTATTTACAATAGTTACGGAGTAACAATCGTATGACAGAATCTATGTGATGTGGATAATAAGAAAAGGAAGTATAGGACCTAGGGTACTGTGCTAATGGAACACAAGTGAAGTGAAAGATGAAAAAATTAAAAACATAGTATGAAAGAGAGAAGAAGGGAAACCAGTCTTACATTATAGTTTAACATGCCAAGCGAAGAAGGCTAGATGGAAAGAAGAGAAATACAAAAATACTAATAAAATAAAAGATGTAAGAATAATGAAAAATAATAATAATACAAATACATAATAACTTGCAAGTTCTCTGGAGTAGCAAAGTGAAATTTGTCTCACTGTCTCAGTTGTTGGGATGACCCCTCTTTGGGTCTAACTGTGGTTCTTTCACAGCTTCAGGTTTTATTGTCTCACTTATGGGAATTTTTAAAAAAAAAGGAAGGTAAGAAGAAGGAATGAAAAAAGAAAGGAAGGTAGAAAGGGAGAAGGAATAAAAAAAGAAAGAAGGAAAGAAAGAAAGAAGGAATTAAAAAAAATGGCGTCCTGCTGGCTTTAAACTGGCTAAGCCAGTGATACTGGTCTTCCTGGCTGCAGCAGGCTGAGGTGGAACTGGTTTTGCTTTTCTTCCTTCCTTAGTCGCACTCTTTGCAGTTGCCCAGCCTCCAGCTCAGCTCTTTAGTTTGGTGCCCAGTCCCCAGTGCACTTCTGTGCCCAGGTTTCACCTTCAGTCCACCAGTTGTGCTTTCCTTGAGGTACACCAGTTAGGGGCAACTCACACACCACTTTCTTGCTCTTTGCCATCCTACATGCTAAGGTCTCTCAGAGTCTCTTCAGGGTAGTTTAGCCCCACACTAAATTAAGTCTTTCTGGGGATTGCTCACTCCCTGAGCTCTGCAGCTCTCCTCTGTGGGGGGCTTCTCCGCCTTCCTTGTTGAAAGCCAATATGCCCTGCAGGGTGGGGGCTCCACCATGGCTGCTGCTGCGGATGTACCTTCTCTGCTGCTGCGCCTGGAGCCCTAGGGCTGGGCGCAAGGTGCCTCTCCATGGCAGGGTCAGGTGCATTCTGTCCCCGGGGCTGTGGGTGTGAGTGCTCGGCCTCCACTGCTGCAGTGGGAGCACAGCCACTGCAGCTGGGGGTGGAGGGGTAGGGTACAGGAGGTGGGGTGGGCTGCCATGGGAGAATGCCCTAAACAGCTGATTAGTCCCTTTTATTTCTTTTTCTTTTTGAAAAATTCCTCCTATTCAAGTCTGCTGCTCCAAACAAGTGTCTGGCTTCTTACACAGCCCCTCTCCAACCAGACTGGGGACTACTGGGGTCAGGGTCTATCACTGCCCAGCTCCTCCCAGCCGGCGTCCACAGTCTCAGTGGGTGCACACCATCCTTGTGTGTTTGCTGCTTAGTCCTTATTCCTGTCCTGTGACTTCATGCATCCAGGTTCCCTCCTACTTCTGCTCAAACCTTGTTTGGCAGGGGAGGGAGCCGTTGACCTGGCTCTCTCCCAAGAATACTGAGGCAGACCTGGCAAGCACCAGGCCTGGGGCTGCAGCTGCCCTGGTCCCCACGCTGGTCCCAGGGGCCTTATTGTCCTGAAGCACTCTCCTTACCGTCTGAGTTTTCATGTCCTCTATAATTTTTGGCCTCCAATCTTCATATGTTCTAGGATACTGTTGGCTGTTCACTCTGGTCCTCAGAAGATTGGCTAGGCATTTCATCTGAGTGTAGGGGGAAGTGGACTCCACTCCCACCTGTCTTGCTACCATCTTCCCTCCTAGAGTGTTTTTCTGATGCTCATGTTAGTGTGTGCCTGTGCCTGTGTACCTGTTTGCCTATCTGTGTATGAGAAGAGAGGAACATGGGGAGAAGCTCAAGTAAGTGCGTTTTATATTCTTTATTAATCACAAACATGTTTTCTTTTTTAGCAAAGCCAGGCTAGTTTATCCAACACTTGTCTGAAAAAGAAGTTGTGTTTATATTAAATCCTAACTGCAAGGTCAAAAAAAGCCTGAACTCACAATAACTATGTTTACAAGAAAAAAGACCATTGAAGACTGGGCAAGGAGGAATGTGTTAGCTCTATTGCACAATTACAATTAGCACATATTCTTTATACCATTTAAAAACAAATATTAAGTGGTTTTAATGAAATCATTATTGATCTGCAAAGATTAATGTTTGGGGGCATGTGACAGTGCTCTTCCCACAGCCTGTCTTGATGTCTGCAAACAAGGTGTAATGGTGGTTGCTAACTGTGATGTGGGTTATGGACTCCTTAGAAATCTAATGAAAGCTACAAACCCAAACCTTCTCCCCAGCAGGGGCAAAAGACTACCTCCACAATTTGCATATGATTTCCACATGTTCACTGGCCATCTGAAAGCCATGCGTGAGTCCCAGATTAAGAATCCCATTTCTAAAGGAAATATTAAAATGTAACCATGATTTAAAGAAAAATAAAACTCATAGAGTTTTAGCTCTTTAAAGGTACTAGAAATAACTTCATACGTACTCCTATTTTCTAGATGTGGACAGAGATGTGGAGAGAGTATGATTTACCAAAATTCACACTAGTCTGTGACAGAGAGGAATTTGTGTGATGTTTTCCATTTTGTTTCTTAGAAGCAGGCCCTGAAACAATAATTGGTGGGAAAGTGATTTACTAAGGAGGTGCTCCCCAGGGAAGACTAGCAAGGGAGTGGAGAGGGCAGGACAGAGAAAAAGAGGAGGTCCAGCAAGGGTGTCCTCTCAGGTAAACACTTGCAGAGGGGGTCCCTTATGAAACTGGACTATAAGTCATACCCAAGGAATGGGTGGGCTTTCATGCCTGCATACCTTTCACCACTGGTTGAGAGACAGATAGAAATGAACTCCCAGGAGCAAGTAGTGCACAGGCAGCAGTACTCTAAAAGAAGACCTGCACATGTCAGAGTTCAGAAATACCCTAAAAACCCTGAAACACCAATCCAAAAGAACCTATGCACCCCAATGTTCATAGCAGCACAATTTACAATAGCCAAGTGCTGGAAGCAACCTAAGTGCCCATCAGCAAATGAGTGGGTCAAACAACTATGGTACATTTACACAGTGGAATTCTACGCAGCAGAGAGAAAGAAGGAGCTCCTACCATTTGCAACAGCATGGATGGAACTAGAGAGCATTATGCTAAGTGAAATAAGCCAGACGGTGAGGGACAAATGCCATATGATCTCACCTTTAACTGGAATATAATCAACAAAAGAAAACAGCAAACAAAATACAACCAGAGACATTGAAATTAAGAACAATCTAACAATAGCCAGAGGGGAGGGGGAAGGGTTTCCAGGAACCACTGTAGAGGACTCATGGACATAACCAAGGGGGAGGGTGGGAGCAAGGGAGGGAGGTGGGATTGGCTGGGGTGGGGGGGAGTGAGGGGGGAAAATGCAGACAACTGTAATTGAACAACAATAAAGCAATAAAATCTTTAAAAAACAATAAAAAATTAAAAGAAAAAATGGACTTGAACAGACATTTTCCAGAGATAATATAAAACTGGCCAATAAATCCAACATTATTAGTCATTAAGGAAATTCAAATGGAAACCACAATGAGACATCACTCATACTAATTCACATTTACAATTTTTGAATAAATGAAAATAAAAATTGTCAAGGACATGGCAAAATTGGGGAAAAAAAAAAGAGATGGTAAAAGGAACTCCAAAACTGCCAGATGGGAAGCAGCTGATGTGACAGACCTAAGCTTTGTAGACCCCATGCTGCTGTTTCCAAGAGAGATGCATGTTGACTTTTTGGTGAGTGACTCAGTTAAAGATTAATAGGTGTGTACTATTTATTTAAAATTCTTGTCTTAAAGCATGATGAATATTCCCAGACTTCTGAGTGTGAGCCTTGTGCAGAGTAACACCAACAACAGAAACTGCTATGTATCATGTTCCTTCTGAAGGTCCCACTATGCATCCTGGGGATTCTACTCCCTATTCTGCAAAGCTGTCATAAACTCTGCTCTGAATAGCACCCCCACCCTCCACCTTACACATGCCTCAAGCAAGGGCCAGATAGGTTTGCTTTGTTTCTGCAGAACATTTGAAGAGTTGAGATCCCCCCTTTTCTCCTGAGCATTGTGGAAAGATATGTACACATATACTTAGTTTTGAAAAGTCTCCCCTGAGCCAACAGAAATAAATTTTTCTTTAATTACATAATGAAATCCTGAAGACTGAAACCACAACATTGGTAATCCTGCTCCAGGTTTACAAACTGCTGTGGGAAAAAAGATCAACATTCCAATAGAAATATGTATAGGCAACAGTAATGAAAAAGCAATTGAGAGACTGAATATACTAATGGACAATGGCCAGATCAGACATAAAAGTGGAACTCTAATCACAGTCTGCAGCAATCTGTCCAGAAAGTCAAACTACAACTTTTATGGCCATTGATCTAAAACAACCAGGACTTAATCACTAACCGACAGCTTCCCTAATTTATTCTGTGGCATCAAACTTGGGACCAACCAGAGAAGGCCACAAATGATTTACTAACCAATCATATATGATGCTGGCTGCTAGTTAGCTTGCCTTTAACTTCCCCAGGCCAACAGCCTCCAATCAAGGTCCAAGAAAACTGAAGCTTCCCTTTTTTCCCTATAAAGTGTTCCCAGTTCTCCTGCCTTTGAGTCTCTGCCAAATGTTAGTGGTGCCTGACTCTCTTTCTCTGTCAAGTTCTGAATAGTCTTTAATTGTTGTTTGGCTAGTTATTTATTTCCACATAGTTTATAGATAAAATACAAACAGCCAATAAATGTGTGTGTGGGGGGGACCTTATTATAGCTAATTTTTTAAAACAATGTAATAAGCTGGTAGAGGCATGGAGATGATGGCTGCATCCTCTGGGCTGAAATGAACTGCATTCTCAGTGGAGGCTGGGGAGCCAAGCCAGAGCCATGGTCAGTACAGTGGTAGCAGTTAGACTGACCATTGCTGCTGCAGGATTTGCAGGCTGTTATGTTTTGCAAGCCATGAAGCATATGGGGCCTCAAGTCAAACAAGTTTTTCAAAGTCTACCAAAATCTATAAGACTTTCTAAACATTTCTACCAATTCTTTGCTCCCTGTATATGAACCCTAGTATTATACTTGAAGAGGGCCTTCAGTGGTGACTATAACATAGGTGGGTTCAAACCCAAAATGATGAGAAGGGAAGCAGTATTAATATGAGGTGTAAGCCCTACTACCAATAAAGTAAGAATAAGAGATGCTCATTGATGGATTATGCTTTTAAATCACCCAGACAAGGGAAGATCTCCTTATATAGTAGCTAAAAATCAATGAAGCTAAAGATTTACTAGAAGATTAAGCTAAAAAATGAAGTAAATGTATAACCAATTTTAAGTTTTTGTTAGTTATGTATTCAAGCATCTGCTTTTTATAAAATGTCCCAAAGCTATAAATTTTAAGTGATTTAGCACAAACTAAGCCAAAGCTTTGATATGTTTGTTTAAATTTGAGGATTTTAAGTCAGATTATGGAATATTTGGAGTGCTCAATAATTATGGATAAATACATACCATTTGAATAGAAATATTGCTCATTGCTGTGGAGTAACTCAGGACATGGCCCCTCCACCTCAGAGAACAGATGGCTGCCTGGCTAGCAGCCATAAAGAATGAGGAAAACAGTCTGTCAAGGCCCCTGTGTTTATCACAAACCTGTAGCATTTTCACATGCTATTGCATCTTCTTCCCTGTTGCCGCTGCTCTCTCCCTGACCCTATAAGAAGCACCAAGGTTGGAGGTGGGTCAGGCACCATCTCTCCTGCCCCACTTGGAGCCATGGGAAAACCCCCTATAATGTGAGTGATAAATGGCATGTCCACAGCATGTTCACATCTGCTGGTCCTCCATGTGATTTTTTTCAGAATATCACTGTTGCAAGTGTATGTTCCTGATATAATCTTTCCTATAACTCAGCCTGTCAACTGCTTGGCTAGCTGTTTACTGAACAACCTGGCACCAAGAAAGAGACAAGAGTAACACTCAGTATCTATGCTATTCACTTAGCTTTTATTGAATGCAGGTTCGCTCAAAGTAGAACATCAACATACATTAATATCCTACTCACACTCTTACAATCTAAGAGAAGTATAACACACACACAGAGCAATCAATAGGGGAAACAAACCCGAGTCCCAGACTCTCAGTCTGCAGGTCCAGGAGACAGCATGGTGGGCAAGAGAGTCATCAGCATCTTGCAAGGAAGGATCTCCAGACCCACGTGGGCAGCAGGGCGGAGCCTCCAGCAGCTGATGCTAAGGGAGATCAGCATGGCATGGAGCAGCACTCTGGTGTGTGGAGCTTGGCTGTCTCAGCCATAGCTTGAAGTCTGCCTGGTTTATACCTTCGAGAGTGGTGTACTCCACCCTTCTGGATCTCTTGATAATGTCTTGGCATCCCTGCTGGCAAGTGTGGAATTTGCTCAGGAGCCTATCTATCAATGGCCCTGCTCTGCAGACATGGCTGTTCTGGTCACATGTGTAGATATCTTCGATGTATTTTCTTGCCAGATGTGTCTAGCATGACTTAGGTAGTTTCCCTCTTGAACCAAAGTGTCATGACTGACTGACAGCCATTTTGGTTGACATGAGTGACTCCACTTTGTTTTATACACTTTATACTATCTGACTGGACCAATGACATTTTATTGGTCCTGCTCTCCATAGTCACGAACACTTAAGCAGTTCCCCAGTTTGGAGCTCCTGTGTTACAATTACTCATTTAACAAATAATTTGGTACTTACTTTAAGGGAAAGTGAACATGAAAGTCTCTAATCTCAAGGAGTTGCAATCTAATGGGAGACTGATAAACTGGTAATTAAAATACAATGTGATAAATATTATGATAGAATTAGCATAGGTTGTTATAGTAGACTCATTTCATTGGGAAGAAAGTTTCTCAAGGTACAGAGAGCTGGCTCAGCTGCGTGGAACTGTGAATCTAAAAGTGAATTTAGCCACACCTTTGACCTAAAAAAAAATGATACAGGTATGTGTATATCACAGAGAATTCAGGTTTCATACATTATAAACTTAATAAAAATGCAAATTAAAACAATGAAACTTATTTATTTACTTATTTTTGTTCAAGTACAGTTATCTCCATTTTCCTGTGACCACACTCCCCTGCTCCACCCACCACCACCCCCTACCTCAACCCTACCAGCCTTTGACTTTGTCCATGGGTGCTTTGTATATGTTCTTTGATGACCCTTATCCTTCTTTCCCTCATTATCCCTCTCCTCCCTCCTCTCTGGTTACTGTCAGTTTGTTCTTTATTTCAATGTCTCTGGTTGTATTTTGCTTGCTTCTTTGTTTTGTTGATTAGGTTCCACTTACAGGTGAGATTATATGTTACTTGTTTTTCACCACCTGGCTTATTTCACTTAGCATAATACTCTCTAGTTTCATCCATGCTGTTGCAAAGGGTAGGAGCTCCTTCTTTCTTTCTGCTGTGTGGTATTCCATTGTGTAAATGTACCATAGTTTTTTGATCCGCTCATTTACTGATGGGCACTTAGGTTGCTTCCAGCACTTGGCTATTGTAAATTGTGCTGCTATGAACATTGGGGTGCATAGAGGTTCTTTTGGATGGGTGTTTCAGGGCTCTTAGGGTATAATCCCAGCAGTGGTATTACTGGGTCAAAAGGCAGTTCCGTTTTTAGTTTTTGAGGAAATTCCATACTGTTTTCCACAGTGGCTACACCAGTCTACATTTCCACCAACAGTGCACTAGGGTTCCCTTTTCCCCAGAAACTCTGAAACATTTGTTGTTTGTTGATTTGTTTACGATGGCCATTCTGACAGGTGTGAAGTGGTATCTTATTGTGGTTTTAATCTGTATCTCTCTGATGGCTAATGACACTGAAGATCCTTTCATATGTCTCTGGGTCCTCTGTATGTCCTCCTTGGAGAAGTGTCTGTTCAGGTCCTTTGCCCATTTTTTTAAAATTACTTTATTGTTGTTCAATTACAGTTTGAATTTTCCCCCCACCACTCTCCCCCCACCCCAGCCAATACCACCCCCCTCTCCTGCTCCCACCCTCCCCCTTGGTTATGTCCATGTGTCCTTTATAGTGTTTCCTAGAAA
>VMDR010030194.1:0-12466 GCA_007922815.1 Macrotus californicus
ACTAATATAGCTCTAAAAGTTAGAAAAACTAAATTAACTAAAGAAAAGTAGAGGAAAAAAATAAAGCTAAAAGCAGAAATTAAGAAGATAAAAAACCAGAAAGCCAGGGAAGTGAAAAAAATGTCAAAATCTCTTTTGCTGAGGGCTGGGGTAGGGGTAAGTCATCTGATTAAACTACTACCTCTCCTAATCAAGAGCAAAAATATAAAGGACAAAGCAAAACATACAAAACAAGAAATGAGGGTAAACCACAAAAATAGACAAAATTAAAAAAAATAAGAAAGTACTTTATAAAACTCCATATAAATACAGATAAAATAATTTTCTAGTAAGACATAACCTACTAAAAATGAACCCAGAGAGCCTAAACAGACTGACTTTCTCAAAATAAATGAAATTTTAAAAGAACTACCTACCTACCAAACAAAATACATAGGCCCCAACAGTTTACAGGGAAATTCTACCAAATCTTAAAAGGGGTGATAATTTCAATACTATTTAAAAATTGCCATACATTTAAAAAAACAGAAAACTTCTAATTTTTTTTAAATATTTTATTTATTTTTAAAGAGCAAGGGGATGGGAGGGAGAAGGAGGGAAACATCCAAGTGGAGTTGTCTCTCGTGCGCCCCCTACTGGGGACCTGGCCTGCAACTCAGGCATGTGCTCTGACTGGGAATTGAACCAGCGACCCTTTGGTTCACAGGCCGGTGCTCAATCCACTGAGCAACACCAGCCAGGGGAAAACTTCTAAATTTTTAATAAAATGTAACATTAATACCAAAATGTGAAAAAGACTGCCCCCAAAAAGAGAAGATTGCAGATCAGATCCATCTTACTTTTGCATTTTAATTAAAAGAAGTACTAACAGAATCCAGCATCACATTAAACTCCAGAAACATCAGTTTAGTTCAATATTTGTTATAAAAAGAGAAATATCATATCATTAGCTCCATAAATGTTAATATATGGAGAAAATTCAACATCCATTTCTGAATAAAAGTACTTAATAGGAGGCAACAGATGCTCTTATGCATACATGTGGGTATGCATTATACTTAATGCAGAAATACTGGAAGCATTCTTTCTAAAGTTAGAAATCAAAAGAAGATGCCCACTTACCACTAATGTTTAACATTGCCCTAATTAGTCAATAGAACCTGTTAAGAGGTATAAAGATCCAAAGGAAGAGGTAAATCTACCACTATCTGTAGATGAAATGATTACAACCTAGACACTCCAAGAAAATCACTTAAAAGTCTACTATAATCAATAATGGAATTCAATAAGGCAGAGAGAAATGTTAGTATATAGAAATCAAAAGCCTTCACATACACAAATAACCAGTTAGAATCTATAAATGCATTTAACAGCAAAAATAAGGGGGAAAATATGCAGAAATGTACAAATTTCATGTGAAGAAGACTTTAAAACACGCCTAAGGAAACAAAAGTAATCTTGAATGAACGGAATTGTGTAGTATTTTGTTTGAAAGAAAGATTCAGTGTTTTAAAGATGCCAGTTTGTCCTAACTTAAATTATTAATATTAGACCTCAATAAAAACAACAGCCCATTCTGCCACACCCACTGGATCTAAACAAGATGTTTCTAATGCTTATGTGATAAAATAAATAAGAATGGCCAGAAAAACCTGAAACAAGAAATGAAACTAGTTCTATTAGATATTAAAAGTCAAAAAAGAAACTACTGATCACTTTTAAGTGTGTCTGTGTAGACCCACACACATACACACAGGGATAAACTTCTATGTGGCAAAAAGCAAAAACAAGACTGTATCAAAGGCTTTTAAAAGACAAATTAACAATCAATGGATATTATATGCAATTCACATCAGGGAAAAAGGGCTAATCTCTTTAATTTAGAAAGCACTGTCAGTAAATGAGAAGACCAAATAAATATCCAACAGAAAAAAAAATGGGCAAAGGACATAAACAGTTAGCAGAAAAGAAAGGTGGCCCTTATATATGTGAAAAGATGGTCAAATGGAAAACAAAAGCACATAGTGAAACTAATTCTTGCAAATCTGATCGACAAAAATAATAGGTTGACACCTACAGAGGTAAAGGCATAAGGAAACAGGTAGTCTCAATCACTGGTATAAAATAAATATTTATAACCCTGGTGGAGGACAATCTGGCGATAGCAATCAAAATTACAAATGTTTGCCCTTGACCCATAATCTCACTCGTTGGAATCTATCTTACAGAAATATCTACATATATATGAAATGATGTTCTGAAATAGGATACACTTAAAAACTGCCCTTGCACATCTAAAGGGGACTTTTGAAATGCATCCCCTCAATGACGTATCTCCACAATGGCAGATGCATCTGAAAATAATGAGGAAACTAGGCACTGATCTAGAAAGATCCAGTGATCCTTGGAGTAATGGCTGATTCCAGGGACGGGGTAAGAAAAATAAGATGAGCCTGGAACATCCTTCTGTGCCAGAAAGCAAGAAAGCTCTCAAAGACTAAGGAATTATTAACAAGGCATTGTGATTTTTTTTCACATAAGAATTCCATCTAATGCAAAAGGAATAACAGAATTAGAAAAAAATACCAGTTGATAATCCCTAGGGAAATAAGGGGTTCAGGTAACAATGATCAATGGATGGAATATTAGAAATTGAAAGGTTGATTGTGAAATTTTAATGGAGAGATCAGGCCTATTGATCTCTGAACGTACTGATCAATCTTAGTATCATTAAAATATGGGGCCACTAAATTCTGTGTGCCTAATATGATAAAATATGAAGCACTTATAAAATACTTTGATCTAGAACTGAATGAAGGCTCTAGGGCCAACTTTCATTTTCAGGAAATACAGGAGATAGAGGAACAAAGTAATGATACCACAAGAAAACAAAAAACAAACCCAGGTTTTTGGATATTCTATAGGACAACTGACAAGAAGCCAGTGGCATAAAAAAAAAGGAAAAACCAAACAAAATAAAACAAGAGGGAAGGAAATGGGACTACTACATTAAAAAAAGGCAAAATAGCCAAATGTAAGGTGTCAATCATGTCTAGATACTGATTAGAACCAACTAACTATAAAAAGGTATTTGAAACAATCAGGGAAATCTGACTATAGACAGGGTAGTACAGGCTACAAATAAATGATCATTTTCAATTTTCTTATACATGACAGGGGCGTTTTGACTGTGGAAGAAAACATCCATACTTTTAGAAGTACATACTGAAGTAGGACGGCCAAGGTAACATTTTGGGATTTGACTTTAAACTACTACAGTAGAGGAAGAAATGGAGAGTTTGAGTAAAGATAGAAAAAATACTGACAATTTGGATAATGGCTACATAGGTGGCAGCTGATCATATTATTCTCTCTACTTTAACATAAGCTCAAAAATCTAGGAGAACATCTAAAAATGGATGCAATTAGCTCCACATTTTACATCAGCAGTAGGCATAATGCTAGGGGTGACCATGACCAAAAGACTTCTCTTCCTGTAAAACATGTATTTTATAATGAAATACTGACTTATGGTTAAAAGGGCAAAAGTGAGTTATAACAGAAGACTGCTGTGCTAATCATGTCAAAACTTCTTTATTTGCTCTAGTAGCAAACCAGGACAAATTCTGTGTAAAGGTTTTCTAAATGAAATGTATTAGAAATATAAGGGTTTTCCAGTTTGTCTTAACACCAGTACATATAATTATACATAAAATGCACACATACATATTACACACAAACAGGCCATACAGAAATCAACTACTTAATACAGAATATGGTTTTAGTTCCCTTACCATCAATATTAAGCATCATTTTCCACATGGCAGGTCGAACAGACTGATGGAATCCAAACCAGACCTCCCTGCCCCCTCCCAGAGGGTGGTCATATCCTTCTGGAGCCGAGAAAAAGGAACGCCCCACAGGTGTATATCTACAAAAATCAAAACAGCATGTTCAATCCTTCCTTCCTGTGTAAGTATTTAAATCTGCAGAGCAGGTGACTCTGAGCACATAACCTATACTATCATAATGATGCTTATCATTATGAATATATGAAACTAAACATTTTTCAGTTTGTGAAAGCAAAAAAAGTAGCCAATCTAAAGAAAAAAAAGTCAGCATCCTTCACTGAAATTCTCTATTTTTACAACTAATGTTGGTCTGAATAAGAATACATTTTATTTAAAATACTTCCTTAAATATAGAATTAAAAAGTTTACAGTTCCAATCTTAGAAAATGCTATAGTAAATAATCATTGATCAAAAAGCTATTTCTATAAATGTGTTTGTACGACACAACACTTTTCTTTAAAAAGACACATTTTATCTGATCCTGTATATATAAGCACAGACACACACAAACACATGTGAGGTGCTAGTGTGATTAAAACAACAGCCGTTTTAACACAATTTGACACTACTGTATTAAACAATGAAATTACCTTTAAAACAAGGTGATTTAACTACAGGAATGTGTCTGAAAATACATCAGTTACTCAAGATTTCTAGTTCCTAGGAGAAAGGGTTAGACATTTCTCTAAAAAATATCCACTAGAATAGCTAAATTAGCCCTGCCTGGTGTGGCTCAGTGGACTGAGTGCTGGCCTTCGAACCAAAGGGTCACCGGTTCAATTCCCAGTCAGGGCACATGCCTGGGTTTTAGGCCATGTCCCCAATAGGGGCTGTAGGAGAGGCAACCACACGTTGATGTTTCTCTCCCTCTCTCTCTCCCTTCCCCTCTCTCTCTAAAAAAAAAAAAGAAGGAAGAATAGCTAAATTAATAAGGCATATTTACTGTCAAAAGTCAGAATTTTCTGTAACTTACATCTGTCAATGAACTTGTATGCATGCTATTCTTCAACTGAAATAATCAAAATACACAACATCTGAAGGTTAACCAAAGGAGGCCTGCACAACTCTTGGGAGGAAAGCCTTCACATTTAAAATCTAAAAATAAAAAATAAGCCAAAGGACCCACTTCATGGAGGGCAGATGTCGTAGCACCACATCAACGGCATGGACAGGATTAGTGCTGATTGGCTTGTCTAATTCCAGTGGCTCAGGCAAGGTCCGTCCTGTCAGTACTTCATGTAGTAGGTGCCAACTCACCCGAGAGACAAACTTGATTGACACCTTGAAAGGTCGATCTTTTCCACCTTCCCCAGGTAAAGTTACATCTAAATCTACCTGTTGATGGGAAAAGACTTGTCTGGTAAAAGTTGAAAAAGATAAATGCAATTATTTTTAAGTTTAACTTATAAAAATACTTAAGAGAAAACAAGGCAAATATAAATTAAAAACCCAATCTAAATGTTAAATCAATAGACTAAAATTTATATGGTAGTTATTATGCCAGAATTATTTGCCATTGCAAAATACTGGAAACGGCCTAAATGCCCAAACATTTGGGTAGCTATAAAAAAATGATGAGGAAAATGTTTTGGAAATATTATGGAATGATTTCCAAGCTAAACTGTTAAGTGAAAAAAAGCAAAGTACAGAAGATTACAAACAGTATGTCATCTTTTATGTGAGAAAGAAGGGGAAAACGGAACCATCTTCAGGTATCTGCTTATTTATGTAACAAGAAACACAGGATGCATAAACCAGAAACAAAGAAATTGGTTACTCTGAACACATGGGAAGAAATAAACTGGAAGAAATAAAAGAGGAATGAACAATTCAGAGTGTATTTTTCAGTATAGTTTTGACTTTTGAAAGCGTGTTAAAGTTCCATATATTAAAAATTAAAAATAAAATCAACAAGGCTGGAGGAAGAAGACCTAAACCGAATATAAACAAAATCAAATGAAACCAAATGCATTTCAAATGAATATACCACACCAAAAGAAGAGAAAGCAAGAAAGAAAACACTAATCCAAATAACTCCTTTTTTTTAAAGATTATATATATATATATATATATATATATATATATATATGGGGAAAGAAGGAAGGGAGAAAGAGAGGGAGAGAAACATCAATGAGTGAGAGAAATACAGACTGGCTGCCTCTCTGGGGACCTGGCCTGCAACCCAGGCATGTGCCTTGACTGGGAATCGAACCACCTTTTGGTTCACAGGCCAGCACTCGATCCACTGAGCCACACCAGCCAGGGCTGATCCAAGTAACTCCTGAACACAGTATACTGACTGTGCTCTCAGCTGAGAGTTTGGAGGAGGGGTGAGTAGGAAAAAACGGCACACAAAATAAAACTTTAAACACTACTAGGTTTGTTTTCTGCAGTGGTATGGTATAGTAATTCAGGTATTGTTTTATATGTACTGTAGGAATGAACACGTAAGTAAAAGTGTTGACGTTTTGGGGAGCTAGGGGATTAAAGAAGAGTCAAATATTTATTTATTTTAAAATATTTTTATTTATTTATTTTTAGAGAGGGGAGGGAGAAAGAGAGGGAGAGAAACGTCAATGTGTGACCACCTCCCACACGTCCCCCACTGGGGACCTGGCTCACAACCAGGTATGTGCCCTAGGCTGGGAATCAAACCAGTGACCCTTTGATTCATAGGCAGGCGCTCAATCCACTAAGCCACACCAGCTAGGGCAGAAGATTCAAATATTTAATGTGAAAAATTAAGGAAGAATCCTGTGAGGATAGACTACAACTGGAAGAACTAATTTGAAGTCATGATTTCCAACATACAACAGACTGTATGTTATATACAAACAGTGGTACTTGCGGGATACCTAAGTTAGGTTTATTGTATGCCATGTAATATTTATTTATTACTGTCTGTTAGTTGTATCTAAGTATGTATGTATATATGTATGTATTTCTATTCCTACCTCTGTCCACTGAAAGGGCTTGGAAGCACATACACCCCAGTAGCAATGAGCACGTGCAGTAAACCAGATTTTGGTTTCTAAACTGCGTTCCAAACTAAAAGAAACCGATGTTCCTTTGAGAAATGACCAGTTGCAGGACTTACGCAGGGAAAAAATAAGATCAGCCTGGAACATCTTGTGCCACAAAGTATAGAAGTACTCAAAGGAAAAAAAAAGATGTGTATCACGTCAAAAGGACATAGGAACCAATTTGAGCAGTCAAATTAAATAGAATAAATACACAGAGAAGAAAATCTTCCTTACTGTAGAATACCACCTAATAAATGTAGAAGGAATGAATTAGGAAATCACCATTATATATAGAAATAATTCTTCCAAACAAGAATCAATTATTTAAAAAGTCAATTAAGAAACAAGATTCTTAAAAGTATCATCCATATCAAAATTAAAAACTTCTGTGCATCAAAAGCAACAAAGTGAAAGGTAATCAATAAAATATGAAGAAATATTTGCAAATCATATATCTGATAATACATAAAGAATTCCTAAAACTCAACAATAACAACCAAACTCAATTAAAAAATGGGCAAAGCACTTGAATACACATTTCTCCAAAGTATATACACAAATGGCCCATAAGAACAAAAAAGATGCTTATTAACATCACCAGTAATTAGGAAAATTCAAATCAAAACCACAATCAGGTATCATCTTACACACATTAGGATGGCTACTATCAACAAATCAGAAAACAACAAGTGTTGACAAGGGTGTAGAGAATTTGGAGACCTTATGTACTGCTGGTGGAAATATAAAATGGTGCAGTTGCTGTGAAAAGCAGTATAGTGTTCTCTCAAAACATTAAAAATAGAATTACCATCTATGTGACCCAGAAACTCCACTTCTGGGCATGTGCACAACAAAACTGAAAGCAGGGATTAGAACAGGCGCTGGTACAACCACGTTTACAGCAGCATTATTTGCAAGAGCCCAAAGGTGTCTGTCAGTGGATGGACACACAAGAAAATGTGGGGTGTGACACACACACACACACACACACACACACACACACACACACACACAAATGTTATTCAGCCTTAAAAAGGCAAGAAAATCCCCACAGATGTGACAACAAAGATGATGAATCTTGAGGACATTGTGCTAAGTGAAATAAGCCAGTCACAAAAAGAAAATGTATAATTCCACTTATATAAGGAAATGGGAATAGTCAAATTCATAGAGACAGAAAGCAGAATGGTTGCCAGGGAGAGTTAATGTTTAATGGGTACAGAGTTTCAGTTTTACAGGATGAAACGAGTTATGGTGGTGATGGCTGTGAATGTACTTAACACCACAGAACTGTACTTAAAGTGGCTCAGATGGCCCTGACCCATGTGGTTCAGTTGGCTGGGCACTGTCCCACAAAGCTAAAGGTCACTGGTTCGATTCCCAGTTAGGGCACATGCATTGGTTGTGGGTTTGGTTTCCAGTTGGGGCAACTGCGAGGGGTAACCAATTGATGTTTCCCTCAACCAATCAGTATGTCTCTCCCTCTCTCTCTCTCTCTCCCTTCCCCTCTCTAAAAATAAATAAATAAAATCTTAAAAAAAAAAAAAAGGACTAAAAAGAAAAATATTAAGGACATTAAAAAGTGTTAAGAGCTTTACTTTTTAAAAAATGGCTCGGATAGTAAATTTTATTTTGTGTATTTTACCACAATTTCTAAAAAAGTTATCTCCCCACAAGAGCAAAGAGAAACAGAGTAACTTGACAGGAGAAACCTGGCAGATACCAACTTAACTGTTTGAGTCCCAGGGAGTATTGTCAGCACGCTGCTTGGGACTCAAACGGTTAATCAAGCGATCAAAGTTAACATCACCATTAATGGAACAAATACATACCATGTGCTTCTTATGATGCACTGATAAGGAAAGAACACATGTAATATTTCTGCCAAAAGTGCTTAATCACTATCTAATAAAGAGGAAGCATCAGATGAACTTAGCCTGAGGGACAGTCTTAAAAATAACTTGCCTGCCATCTTCAACCATGTTAATGTCATGAAAGAAAGGAAAAAAGGCTGGGGAACTGTTTCAGAACCAAGACAACTAGAAAGACATGATATCTAAACAAAAACATGAACCAGGACTTGATTCTGTACTAAAGGGAAGAAAAAAATGCTAAATGACATCATTGGAACAAATGACAAAATTGGAATATGGGTTGTTGATTAGACAAAAGTATCATATATGACTACGACTTAGTGAAGTTGATAACTGTACTGTGGTTTTTATATTTGTTCTTAGGAAATACACATTAAAAAGCACAGTGTAGGCAACCTACTCTTGAATGATCCAGAAAAAATAAGTATGTATATGTATAGATATAGCTATATCTATTAGATATAAAGACAGCAAAGGGGAGAAAGAGTATTAAAACAAATGTGGTAAATATTAAACCAGTGGGTGAGTCTTGGTAATGGATACACGAGTTCTCTACATAATTCTCACAAGTTTTCCATAAGTTTGAAATTATTTCAAAATAAAAAGTTAAAAAGGTAAATGATACATGGGCTGTAATAAAATAATAGTAAGTGCACTTAAAAGGAGACACTGAAAAAATACAGCTTTCCAAAAAAGGAACACATCTTACCCCAGTAGTTGCCACAGGAAGTGGATTGGCTGTGTAAAGGCTTCTTTTTCCATCATAAACTGGTCTACGGTCCCCAAATATAGTTACTTTAAAATGCTGAACCATTGAGTCAACCACCTCCCTAAAAAAGGGAATACATTCACATAATCCTCTATATGATGAAGTTTTAAAAAACTTAGCTAAAGTAATTTCTTACATTATTTAAAGCTATCAAAATTCTAAAAGACAATCATACATGATAAAAGCTTTGCTTTCAGAACTATGGCTTGGGATACCAGAAAGGGATGATCTGAACTTCACAAAAACAGAGAAGAATGAATTCAGGGAATTATTTAATTCTTCTGGGCCACAGTTGACCTGGGAAATAGTAACCTCAGAAACTGATCCAAAATCCCTGTCACCATGTCTAAGCACTCTGATTCATTCACCTCTCTTTGTCAAGGAATTTGTGTGCTCAAATAGGAACTAGTACATTTATCTATGGGAACCCTTACTCCATTGTATTATAATTACTTTGTATTTCACTTCTAGACTGTGAGATTCTTGACAGCAATAAACACACCTGTACCTCCCACCACCCCTACCCTTTTACACCCTCCCCACCCTCAACTTTTACCATAGTAATTAGCTAGTAAGGATGTTTTGAAACCTCTGTTTTTACCCACCAAACATTTTTATCCCACATACTTACATGGAAACATATTCAAGACATACATTTTTTTTTTATAAAGTACAGACTACAGGAAGAATTACCAAATATCCAATAGTCAATATTATTTTTGTACACACATTCTCTGTAAAAGCAGTGGAAAGATATCTAGAAGGATAGATACCAAAATACACACATACAATGGCTACCTCTGGAGAGAGAGGTGGAGAGAAGAATGATTTTTTATTTTGTTTATGCAAATCTAAATATATTACAATGAGAGTATACTTACATAGTACTGGTATAATTTATAATACACTTGAAAGAATTTTTAAAAAAGGTTCAGTCTGGCTAGCATTGCTCAGTGGATTGAGCACTGGCCTGTGAACCAAAAGGTCATGGGTTTGGTTCCCAGTCAGGGCACATGCCTGGGCTGTGGGCCAGGTCCCCAGTCGGGGGCACATGAGAGGCAACCTACTGATATATATCTATCACACATTGATGCTTCTCTCCCCCTCTTTCTCCCTCCCTTCCTCTCTTTCTATAAATACATACATACATACATACATACATACATACAGAAAATCTTAAAAAAAAAAAAAAAAAAAAGATTCAATTCTAGCCCAGTCAAGTGAGTAGGTGGGAGGGAAAGGAGAAAAAAAGCATTTTCTGGAACAAAATAATTAAGCTGACTTGATACCCAGAGCAATTTTCTACATGCTCAAAGTTTCTATATTTTCCCCTTTTCAATTTTATTGAAATTATTTAAATTATTTAAATTTAGTCTTTTCTAGACTAAATTTTACAACGAAGATTTGATTCACTGATCAGTTTTTAGGTACAAAACAAATTTCAAAGATTTTTTTGACATTTTAAGTTTACTTTTGTGGCCATTAACACCAATTCCAGTTTCTCAGGTGAAATTTTACAGATCTAATTTGTCAAGACGTTTTGATTATTTTGTCACTTTTTACTTAACAGCAAATTGGTGTAGTGTTAAGCTAACCAAATCCTGGCAAATCACTCTATGGATCACAATTGTGGAGATTAAAATAAAATAGCACGGCCAAAACATATTAGAGATAAAAATATTCTGCTTTGATGCCTAGCATACAATATATTTTTTTTATTTTATTACTTTATTGTTGTTCAATTACAGTTGTCTGCATTTTCCCCCAATCATTCCCCCCAACATATTCTCAATCAATGTTCTAACAGTGGATAATGCACCTTAATGAACTGCTAGAACCTCCAATGGAATGTATCTAAAGCTGAATTCAACATACATTCCCCACGTCAAATATGGCTATCTTCCTGTTCATTACTCCTTTTTAATTACTAGTACCTGTCTTTCCACTTACGCAGATTCAAAACCTGGCTTATCTCTTCATTAAATGAGCTGCTGACTCCACCTCTCTGCAGTATTTCTTTGCATATATTTTTATTATTTTTTAGAGAAAGGGGAAGGAGAAAGAGAGGGAGAGAGAAACATTGACTGGTTGCCTCTTATATACCCCCAACTGGGGACCTGGCCCGCAACTCAGGCATGTGCCCTGACTGGGAATTGGACTGGTGACCTTTTGGTTCGCAGGCTAACATTCAATCCACTGAGCTACACCAGCCAGGGCTGCAGTATTTATTACATCAGTCTTTTATTTTCCATTTCTTAGTACCACTATCCTACATTAAAACTTCATGTCCTAGTATTGATACCCGAATTATTTTTTTCTTGTTTTTTTATGCCTTTATTTTTTTCTTCTCTAACCCAGATTACATACCACTGCCAAATGAGTCCCCCAACTCCACTTGTATTCCTCAGGTACAAAAGGTTAAGTTAATCACACTCCTCGGTTTATGGTATACTATCATCATTCACCTGTATTAAGACCCCTCCTCTAACTGGTTTCTTTCCTTCCATTCATTTCTTATCCTCAAACCCATTCCCAGTAAGTTATTTCTTCTAATATGTTATGAATATCCTTCTGTTTGTATATATTCCTACCTTTACCCTCTGCACTAGGTTTTTGAAAAGTAAGTTAGTTGCTGTGGGATATTTAGTTGTTTCTGATTGATGCAAAGTATTCCACATGTTGTCTATTCACTGCCAGCCACCAAAAACAATGCTTCCACGCAGTACCTCATTTTATGGCCCTCTATGAACCTGCGTGAGAACTAATCCCTGGTTATATTCCCTGAAACAGAACTATTAGATCCAAGTGAGTTTTATCAACTGGATGATGAAGAACTGCCAAACTGCTCTCCAGAATGGCTGCAAAAATCAACATTCCTGGAGACTCCTATTTCACTGCATCCCTCACAAGATATGGCATTATCCAATTTTGCTTTCTAATTTTTGCTA
>VMDR010030195.1:0-12462 GCA_007922815.1 Macrotus californicus
AATAAAATTGAACTCTGCTAAACATTTCCGAAAAAACAAAACAAAAAACCTGTCTGTTCATGACCTTCCATCACCTACAAGACAAAAACCAAACTCTTTAGCATTATTTGCCTCTTCCTTCATTATCCAGTTCCTCTCCTGCTTCTCCCGATTCCTACTTTGTATCTAACCACACAGAAATAATTGTGCCTTTACACATGTAGTTCCTTTTGCCCAGAATGTACACTCTCCTTTCTGCCTAGGGAAACCCTACATGGCCTTCAAGATCCATTGACTCTCCCTTACTACCCCCCACCGCTGACATGTGGCAGACTCAGGCTGAACCTGTGTCTCCTCCCACAGCACCTGGACGGCTTCCTGTGGTTTTATCACCCTCGTCTGTTTTTACCCCTGTCTTTCTCACTAGGCTAAGAGACATTGAAGGGCTATTTGATCTTGTTGATTCTTTTTTAAAAAGTGTGCTATAGTGTTTGACACATAGTAGGCATACAGTACAATTGAATGAATGAATGAATGAATGAATGAATAATATTTCATCTACCTGATATTTCTCAGAACAGTCTCAGTACTAAAAGAAAATAAAATTATATTATAGAGACTTATAGAAAGGGCTCCAGGCCTATACTTTTTTTTTTAATGCCACAACTTACTTTTTTCCCAGTATTATTAGTTTTCTGAGTTGTTTGTCATTCACCTTACATATATCCTCATTTAGCTATTAATATACCATACTGATAAATTAATTCATCTTATTTTCTTATGTATCTCTGCCTATGGCCTCGTCTATAAGCAGTGTTTTTAGAGAGTAGGAAAGGACAAGTCCTGCCATTCAGTAACAACTGCCTACCCCTGCGAACAAGTTTTGCGTAGGGCCTGGAAAAGAGTCACGCCCATTCCTTTCTAGAGAGGAAGAACAAAGCAAGCCCAGGAATAAATAATGTAGGGTAGATCTTCTTCTCAGGCAAAAGCATTTTTAGGAGCTGAATTTCTCATAGAAGACTAAATAAGACTAAACAAGTACCAATCACTCATTCTCTTCTTCTGAGAACAGATTGCGAATCATAGGAAGGAAGTTGAAATAATGGAAAAAGCTATTCATAAACTGGAAGAAGAAAATTTGGTGCTCATTGATCAACTCTTCAACTCTAGACTTGTGGATCTCAAAATACCCAGGTGAGACTTATTAACATATCTAGAAAGTGTGTTGTAAATATTTGTAACTGTGAAAAGCTGTTTTTAAGGATGATTTAATTCTTTCCTGCTCCAGCCAGATTGCAGTAGTTGAAAAGAAAGGGACCCACAAAATGGGCGTGGTGAAGGTGTGTTATTGATACAGTTGACCATGGGCACAGCGCAAACTTCGACCTGCTTTTCCTAGCAATACACCGCAGTCATAATAGCCAACACTTACTATGAAGGTCACAAGTAGTGACCTTCAGAAGCCTCCAGGCTAGCAGGGAATATGGGCATCAAAATAAATGCAGAACAGTGCAGCGGGAGGTGTATGAGGCACGAAGTTTGCACAAAAGAGGGAGTGATCACTTTTGTGGCAGCTTCCCGGAAGTGTTCTGGGTTTCTAGTTACCCTGTAGAATACAGAATTGTTTCCTTTGATACTTAATAGAAGAGTCAAACTACCTTCTAGGCAGAGAAAATAGCCTGGCATTCGAAGTCACATCTATGCCTGCACAAGAGAAACCACACATGTACATGGCTTTGTATTGTAGGTTTTTCCTTACCCGACAAAAGTCTTTATACACCAATTCCGAAGGAAAACCAGGGCCCTGAAATATGATGGAGTGAAAACTCAAAGTGGCATTCATGACTTGGACAAGTAGTCAGAAATAAGAAATAATCTAAATAGTAGCATGTTTAGGGAGAGAGGGGAAAGAAGTCACACAAATGTAGGGTGGGCATGTGCAAGATGGGAGAGAAATGCCTGCATCTGGGAACGAAGGCAAAGAAGTGCAACACGGTGGAAGGGCCAGGAAAAACATTTCCACCCGAGTGGTTCCTGTTGCTTGTGTGGCGTGGAAAAAGACTATTTGAGTACAATTATTTACAAACTTCCTGATGTGTCCCGAGAAGGGTGGATGCGTATAAGTTGTAGGGGTCTTGTTTGGTGGGTCAGGGGATAGGTGTCAGGATACAAGACTGGAGAAATGGGCAGACAGTGCATGTGCTTCATGGGGAGAAAGCGGCTGGGACAGGACAGAGAAAGAGGCCCTGGGGAGGTAAATACCATTGTGGGTGATGCGGGCCATCAAGCTGAATGGGGTGGTTGACTGGTGAACTCATGTATCGCCAGACTCAAGGTGATGCCCTTGAGGGCCCCTAGCAGGTGGAGCCTCACTGTCCCCCAGAAGGCAATGCTCTCTCTCGCCTCCCCTCCTCTCTATGATCAGGTCTCCAGCCCCACCCTCCTGCCTCGCCTCTAATCCTTGCTATCTGCCCTAACTGTCCCCTTCTGTGTCATCCTGTCTAATCTCTGCCACCTGTTGCTGGTGTAGTGGCTTCTAACCACTGCTCCACCTGCTGTCCACTGCCCTCTTCTCTGAACCAGCCAAACCCTAGAGAAGAGCTACCCTGCAAACTGCCAGCCCCACTTCCTGCTTCAGTCAGCTCAGGCTGGTGTGTCTGATTTGGTGCTGATGAGAATATGAAGTGCTGACTATAACAAAGGGGAATTCTTTCATTGGCCAAAGAAAACATGTCAAGGACAGGAAAGGAGACGAGAAACTTTTAATGGGGATTTTCATTAAGTTGTTTGCTGTGTCATATGCAGTTTTACCCCATCCTCAGTCTTCCCCCCAAACAATCTTCAGTAAAATCCACATTTTTCATCAACGCTCTGTGGTTTGGTTTTTTGAGGGAGAGAGATGAGTGCTCAGTCTTGCTTCAGAGTTGGGAGAAATTAAATCAGTATCTGTCGAAGAAAAAGGAACAGCATGGGAGACGTTTGTAAGAACTGGGTTAGGTGCCGCAGTGCGTGCTGCTGTAGCGCCCCGAACTCTCCCCTTGTAGCCAGCATTTCGCCCCACTGGTGATCCCTTATTTGATGTCTGCTTCCTTGCTAGACGGTAAACTCCCTGAGGCAATTTTTTAGAACATTTTAGAAAAATCTCCATAAAGAAACAGGAGTATGTAAACCCTTAATTATCGGCTACATTTTGTATCCAGAGGAAAACTTTACATATATTCAGGAGCTGTTCCTGTACCCATTTGCAAGTCAAAGAAATGTAATACGTATTGTGCATTTTATAGCAATTGCTCTTTCCACCTCTTTTGTTGAGAATTCGGTCCTGTATAATACTAGTAGCGTGCTGAGAAATAGACATAACTGTCCTCGGTGGACATGTGAAAAGTTCTATTTTCTTATTTGGATGAAGAATGGGGTTTTCTAGCTAATGGAGTGATTACTCCATTTCCCATCTGGAGCTCCCCCAACATTTTCCCTTCACGACTCACACAGAATGCCACAGCATGTGTTTGCTTCATTAGAGGAGGGGAATGTCACCCAGAGGTGACTGCCCAGGAACTCAGCTGTCACAGGGTTGAGGCTAAGTGGACTAATACCTACACATCTTTCTAACACTAACTTTGTATCATAACATTCTTTAACATATTTCCTACATTGTTAAATATCAAGCACTGCTGCCCTATGGCCATACGTCAGTGACAATAAACTAAGGATTAAGAGAGAAACAGATTTGTGAAGGTTATGGCATTTAGTAAGATCTTAATTATTCAAAATGGTAAAACCAGAAGAGAATTCCATGGCCTGAGACATGTGTACCTGCAGACCAAAGCTGCATATGAAACTAGCCTTTACCAAGTTAAGTCTGAAGATGCTTTTACAGGCATAAGTATTTTAGGTAATAGTTACATTATTTTCTGGAGCCTTCAGCATTTTGAATAACACTTTATTCGTGTCCTTTAAATAACTGACAGGTGTAAACCAGATGCTTTGGCGCTGAGCTGCTAAACAGGAGGGGTTGTTTACATATCTTCAGGGCCCCCATTGCTTCAAGCAAACCTCCTGGAAATGCCATACAGAGCTTTCAAGGCATCCTATTTTCTGACTGAAAATTCAGGGGGACTCTGAAAAGGGGAGCAGAGAGCTGCATCAGTGGACGGAGCTCCTCAGCCTTGTAGCTGAAGCACGCCACTCAGTGAAAGCCAGAACCCAGATGTTATCTTGGATTCCTACTGCTCGCTCTTTCTCTTTTTCTCTTTATTTTAAAACCATCCCATTGAGGCCACTAACATTGTTCACCTGGATTACTACAACAGTGACCTAACCAGTGTCATGCTCACTCTCATTTCTGGGACTTTACAGTGTGTTACCCTCTTAGCGTGGAATGCCCTTTCTTTACCCCAAGACCCATCATGGCACAAACCATCACCCTAAAACACTGTAACCCTGCCTGCCACCCCACTGGGCCTTCTACGCCTCAAGGGTAGAAACTGTGTCTCATCTTCATGTACGTGTCTCTAGCACCTGGAAGAGGGATAGACACTAGTGAGCCAGTAGCGTGGTGTTTGTTGACCGACAGACTGCTTTTCTTATTTATTCTTTTAGGCAACTATATCTTACCCAAGCTGCTGGACAGGAAGTGCCACCTGAAGAAACACCTTTGGAGTTGCCAGAAATATATATAGGTATTATTTTATTGTAATGGTGATTTTTTCAGCACTTATTGAGCATCTATTACAAACAGACACTTCATATGCAAGAGCTGTTCAAGGAATAGACAGACACCATCTCCACCATATTTGTCCTCTTCTTGTATTACTTGCCCTAACCTGTCTCCTTTCTCCTGTCCTATTTTCACATCGAAGTCACCATGTTTCACAGGGAATTACATAGATACTCTTGGAAAGGAATGCTGTATTTTCCACACTGGTGTGGTTTCCAATCTAACCTAGGTAGGTTTCCAAATACGACCTAGGTAGCATTTCAGAAAATGGGGTTCACTTTAACTTTAATACATAGATTCTATATTTCTAATTCTCAAATTCATCTCTTGTAGGAGATTCTCAAAGGCCTTTCAAATTACACATGTGACAAACTATGTATTGTATTTTTATTTTTAATCTGTCCAAAATATATACATAATTAATTTATTTTCATTAATCCCAGAGGAGTCCAAATTGGAGCCCACAGAAATAAAAGGTGGAGACATGATGGGCTCATCAGTTCACATCAGTGCCTTACACTTGAGTCACAAAGACAGCATCAGATCTGACCAGCATCTGGAAACAGATGAAGTTAGCTCATGTCCAGAGTTTGGAGCCTCTGATATGAAATACTTACTATATGAGGATGAGCAGGATTTCAAGGTAAGATTCAGGAGTAAACAATTTTAACTACTAAGATAATGCTGTTTTGTTAATGGAGAAAACTAACCTAAAATATGGATATTGAAAAATTCTGTTTTCAGTTATCAGTAAAATTTGTCCACCATTCACATCTCTCATTGGACACTATTTTTATCCCTACCTTGCCCAATTTACTACCTATATTCACTTACAGACCTCTGTTACTAGTATACCATGTAAGTTATCTAATGCCACATAACAAATTACACCCAGACTTTGTGGTTTATAACAATAATTGTGTATTTTCTTTCACAGCTTCTGTTGGTTGGGACATTGGGAAGGGTCCCCCTGCACACTCCTCACTTGGACTCTTAGGCAGTTGCAGTCACATGTTGACTGGAGCTGCAGTCACCTGAAGGCTTGGTGGGGGCAGGAGGACCGATTTCCAAGGGGACTCACTCATGTGGCTTGCAGGTTGACGCTGGCTGGCTAGGGGCCTCAATTCCTCTTCACAGGGGCCTCATTACAAGGCACTCTTCTTGTCCCTATGTTATGGTGTCTGGCTTCTCCAAGAGCAGCCAATCCCAAAGGCTAATATGAAAGCTGCAATGTTCTGCATGACTTAGCCTCGGAAATCATACACCATGCCTTCCCTCATAATCTATTGGTTGATGTAGTTATAAAGTTCCACCCAAGTGGAGGAAATATAGCTTGTACATCTTGAAAGAAGAATGTTGGCATCACATTGTCAGAAAACCAAGTGGGATAAGATATATATTAGTGTGGCCATCTTTGGAAAGTACAAACTGCCACATATACCATCATATAAAACCCAGAGTATTCAAGCATTTTTATTTCAAAAACTTTTGGTACATTCTGCCTTCTCCCTCCAAGCACCATTTCCTACGGATGAGGAAGCCGAGGGCCATGAGCAAAGTTCACCCTGTGGGGCATGAGATTCTGTCTTTTTAGTTTGAACCTCCATTTCACAGCCCACTTCTTCATACAAGGTCGGGCAGTCATCATGGGCCTTGACATCCCCTAAGCCATCCCTCCCTAACCTTACTTCAGGTTGTGCAAAGAGACTCTTAGGTGTTTCCCTTGGGGTTTAAAATGGCTCCGAGACTGCTCCCTGCTCTCGGCTTCTCAGCCTTGGGTCCACATAGCCACGCCTTTTGGATTGAGTTCTAAAGGCTTTTGCTGCCTAAGGAAGAAGCCCAGAAGAGGAGGAAGAGGAGAAAGAAGGAGAGTTCAGCAATAGCTCTTTCTCAGGGATGGCTGTCATTCCAGGATGTGACCATTGATTTCTCTCAGGAGGAGTGGGAATGCCTCAGCTCAGCTCAGAGGGCCTGCATGTGACATTGGAGAACGACAGGAACCAGCTCTCCCTGGAGGTTGTGTTGAGGTCCAGTGACAAGATTGCAAGTAATTTGAAACTTGAGCAAAGGAAGCACAAATTTTTAATACAAAACAAGGAGTTTTTTAGCCTAAAAAGTTTGTAGCAAAATTGTTAAATTTTGACTTCCAGTCAAAATGGCAACATAGATAAACACGGCTCACCTCCTTGCACAACCACATCAAAATTACAACTAAATTATAGAACAACCATCACTTAGAATCATCAGAAATCCAGTTGAATGGAAGTCTGACAACTACGGGGTTAAAGAAACCATATCCATCCAGACTAGTAGGAGGAGCGGAAATGCAAACAGGCTGATCCCACATCCATGTGTGGTGGATAAAAATTCAGCAGAAATATCTTGAGTGCAAGAGCTCCCAGCCCCACACCAGGCCTCCCAGCCCAGAGTTCTAGTGCAATGAAGAAAAGTCCCCATAACTTCTGGATGCAAAAACCAGCAGGGATTGAGTCAGTGGAAGAAACTTCTGGAGACCCATCAGTTCCTCTTAAATAACTCACACATGGACTTACTCAGACTCACTCCTTCTGAGCTCTAGCCCCGGGGTAGCAGAAAGAAAGGCAGCAGTGGCACACAGAGAAGAACTGAAGTGTCTGGCATCAAGGTGAGAGCTGGGAGACTGCTACCTCCCAGACAGATAGGCAGGCAGAGGCTGTTGTCCCTTTTCTTAATGCTCCCCCCACAAAGCCACAGAGCTGGGTACCATATCTGAGACTCCATCAACCTGTATAATACTATTTGTCCCACCCTGGAGATCCCCTGAGGCTCCATCCCACTCAAATTACAGCTATTAACAGTGGCTTTTCCATATGAGTGGCTGGTTTTGGCTCATGCTTCACAACTTCCTAAATACTCTCAAACAAGTAACAGCTAGCCTCAGTGAGCCCAGAGTTCTTGTACCTCTTGCTAAGTGGCCCTAGCCACAGCACTCACAGAAGCCAGCTCAGATTCACAGTTTGGCTTTGCCTGGGAATCTCCAAGCCCAGAATAAGTAGCAGCCATCTCAGATGCTTTATAGCTCAGGCAGAGTGGCCCTGGGCAGAATACAGGTGGGGACTGACATTGGCCTGCACAATCCAGGAAACCCCAGAGCCTGCACAACCAGTGGACAGATACAGACCATGTCAGAGCACCAACATCCTGCCTCTGCACAGCTGATCCTCCACAGCGGGCAGAGGTTGGTGGTCAATGGTCACCAGTCCTTGCAGCTGACTGGCCTGGGTATATCCCTCCCACTGACCTGCCAACAGCAACCAAGCCTCAACTACAAGAACAGGGTATACGCAGAGGCCCACACAAAGGGTGTTCCTCAGGTACACAGCTTGGTTAATAGGGAATCTGTGCCACTAGACCCTACAGGACAACTACTACATTAGGCCATGCTCCTGAGACAGGGAGTCAAAGCAACTCTACCTAATACATAGAAACAAACACAAGGAGGCTGCCAAAATGAGGTGGCAAAGAAACATGAGGCAAATGAAAGAACAGATCAAAACTCCAGAAAAAGAACTAAACAAAATGGAGATGAGTAATCTATCAGATGCAGAGTTCAAAACACTGTTTATAAGAACTTAGTGAGGACCTCAGCAGCATAAAAAAGATCCAGTAAGAAACAAAGAATACACTAATTGAAATAAATAACAATACATGGAAACAACAGTAGAAAGAATGAAGCCGAGAATCAAATTGATGATTTGGAACATAAGGAAGCAAAATAAAAACAAACAAACAAACAAACAAACACAAAAGCAATCAGAACAACAAGAAGAGAAAAGAAAAAAAAAAAACAAGGATAGAATAAGCAGCCAGTGGGACAACTTTAGGCATTCCAGCACTCACATCATAGGGGTGCCAGACAGAGAAGAGAAAGAGCAAAGAATTGGAAATCTATTTGGAAAAAGTAATGAAAAATCTTCCCTACTTTGACAAAGGAAATAGACATGCAAGTCCAGGAAGCACAGAGTCCCAGACAAGGAAGGATGCAAAGAGGCCCACTCCAAGACACATCATAATTAGAATGCCAAAGGTTAATGAAGAGAGAATCTTAAAAGCATCAAGAGAAAAGAAGTTAGTTATCTACAGGGGAGTTCCCATAAGACTGTTGGCTGATTTCTCAAAAGAAACTTTGCAATCTAGAAGGGATTGGCAAGAAATATTCAAAGTCATGAGAAGCAGGGACCTATAGCCAAGATTGCTCTACCCAGCAAAGCTATCATTTAGAATCAAAGGACAGATAAGAAGCTTCCCAGATAAGAAAAACCTAAAGGAGTTTATCATCATCAAACCATTATTATATGATATGTTAAAGGGACTTATTTATGAAAAAGAAGATCAAAACTATCAACAATAAAATGGCAATAAATACACATCTATCAACAATTGAATCTAAGAAAAAAACTAAGCAAACAAGAACAGAGACAGAATCATGGATTCGGAGAGCATTTTGATGGTTGCCAGATAGGAGGGGGTATAGGGGAATGGGTGAAGAGGTGAGAGGATTAATAGGACAAATAGGTAGTTACAGAATAGCCATGGGGATGTAAAGGACAGCATAGGAAATGGAGTAGCCAAAGAACTTATACACATGACCCATGGACATGAACAATGGTGGGGGGATTGCCTGAGGGAGTGGGGGATTCGAGTGGAGCGGGGCACAGGGGGAAACATTGGGACAACTGTAAGAGCATAATCAATAAAACATAATCTTAAAAATTGTTTAAAAAAAATAAAACCTTTTAGTACATTCCAATTACTCTCACATCAACCCTTTGCTATTTTCCTTCTTGGTACTACCAATGTTTTAAAAAGTTCTCCTAGAACCTAAAGTCTTATAGAAGAAAGAGTGATATAAGGAAGCCGAAGAAACTGGATAAATCAACAAAAAACTTTAACTAACTAAAACTCAGTCCCCCTACCATCAAGCGACACAGTTAAAGACTAAAGTTCTAGTCCCTATAGCATTCAAACACCCCCATGAGTATCTTGGAATCACAACACCTAGTATGTTATAATGACCTCAGGCTAGTGGAAAATTGTCTACAAAGTTTCAAAGTCGGAAACTATTTGGTTGAATGAAGGACTTTCTCACCAACCATGTAAATTTTTGATGTGGTGAAAATGGCATTGTGTATGTTATGGACTGAATTTATGTCTTTCTGCCTCGCCCCCTCCCCATTCATATACTGAAGCCCTAACACCCCATGTGTCTATATCTGGAGACGGGTTCTTTTGGAGATAATTAAGGTTAGATGAGGTCATAGAGATGAGCCCTAATCTGATAGGACTGTGGCCTTATAACATTAGGCTCTACCTTGTGAGGACACAGTGGGAAGGGGCCCATCTGCAAGCCACAAAGAGAGCTCTCCCAGAAGCCAATAATGCAAGCACCCTGATCTTGAACTTTCCATCCTCCAGAACTGTGGGAAATGAATTTCTGTTGTTTAAACCGCTTAGTCTGTGGTGTTTTGTTATGACGGTTTGAGCAGACTAACACAGTGTATTAGGGTTCTGAAATATGTGGCAGCTACCTATCAACTTGCTTTTCTCCTCTCTCTCACTTATGATAGTCCCAAAACTATATATTTTAAAAATGAAATACAGTTATATGCATTCTTGAGTGATAAGACATTGACTTCTTTCATTCTTTGATATTCATAAATTCTAATAAATGCTTATTGAGGACCCCATGACATTCCAGGTACTTGTTAGATGCTTGGGGATATAAGAGGGTGAACAGGAAGAAATGAAGTCTCAAAGATACCTATGTGGCAGGCCCTGCCCTCAAACCACTTCCATGCTCACAGAAGACATAAGAATATTAATTACTGAGTGAGAGGAAGGTACCACCTCTGTCTGTCTCTCGGACCAGTCTGTGAGCTTATCATTGCACCCCAGCATTTGATACACAGCTTGGCACGTAGTCAGAACTCAGGAAGGGTTTGTTGAAGCATTGAAGGAATTCAAAAGGAAACATTATGACTTGGGAAGGCTCCCAGGAAGAAGGCACATCAAGGAGGGTCTGAGCTGTTTCAACCGAGTTTGAGGGTGGCTGTGGGATTTCATATAGACTTTGAATTCCTTTTGTTAATATCAAACTGTAGTTAGTTTGGCAGAATATTGTAAGTTTTGTTTATATAGTAGCCAAACACCCTTGAAAAGTACAAAATTCATGAGAATTTGCTCAGTGTTAGAATATTAATAGTCAAAGTAATGCTTGCAGATATTTCCCTTTGTTCTTGAATAATATAGAAAACTCTGCTGTGATTATATCCTACCTATAGCTAACACTTTCTTTGACCAATTGAAGAGCTTACAGCGCCTGTAGCTCCCCACTCTAGCTGGCACCCCTCCACCCGACCCCCTGAAAGGCATGCCTGCCAGACGGGCTGCCTGCTCTTTGGGAGACCTGGCCTGCTATGGCTCACTGGGTATATAAGTTTATGGAGTGGTTTTTTATTTTTAGTAGTTCTCATATGTCACATGTTATATGGCATTCAGGCAATTGGGAGGGAAATGAAATCTGTCAGATAAAAGAAACCTTATCTACCAAAGGAAACCTTATTCATAGGGTAGCTTGCTGAATAACCTCTCCTATTCTCTTCTGTTCACCATAGAGTTATGTAAACTTGGGCCCCCTGCAAGTGAAGTTCATGCGTGTGGAGAGCAAGAAGATGCCAATTCATTTTCAAGAGAAGGAAGTTTCAGTCAAATTCAGTGACGATGTCAGGAGCCCAGAAAGCCATATCACATATAAAATAATGAAGTCTTTTCTCTAAGAAAGAAAGTTGCAAAGTGAAAACAACAACTTTTCCTTATAAATTTTCTTTGGGATATGAAATGTATCAGTTGCCCATTTGATTTATACTTTGGTCCATTTTAAAACAAGTTGTTATTTCTAAAGGTCATAATTACATTTAACATCAAAGTTCCAAGTATTCAGCTATCCATTTACTTGCATGGCATGAGTGACAAAAATGAATATACAATTTATATTACTACATTCAAGTAATCAGAAGCATGACAGTGAGCCCAAGATGGTCTCTGAGACTCCTTATTACTTAAAAATTCATAGCTTAATCTATGATTCCAATATGAAATAGTTTGATTAGAAAACTTTGTAACAAACATTTAGAGGTTTGCATAGCACTGACTACACATCTTTACTCTGAGGATGCTAAATGGTAGCTGGCCATTCTACAGTTCAAGCCTACCTCTCATTAACCTTCTATTATTATAATGAATATAAAGCATTTTACAAACAGATAAATTTGAGGGTGGTAATTTATTGTCTCAAAATATTCCACCTGTAGGGAGGTCCTCTCCTATTAGCTATATAGAATCTAAACAGCTGATCATATGTAAGGCCATTACCATTTTCCTCTTATGGGTACCACAAACCAAGGCAACTGTGACTGGGCCTGAGTTTGACATCAGCATTTCATTTAAAGGCAAGATCCACTTATAAAGCTTTCTACAAAAAACACCTTTAAATATAAGGCCACAGATGGATTTCAAGTTAAAACACCATGCAAACATTAACAAAAAAGAAGGTGGTATGATTAACTATCAAACAAAGTAGACTTTAAGGTAAGAATTATTAAGAAAAATAAAGAGAAAATGAGGAGAAACATTTCCTAATAATAAGTATATCAATCCATTAGGATGATGACAAAATAATTCTAAATTTATATGTACCTAATAAACATGATCTCAAAATACATAAA
>VMDR010030196.1:0-12462 GCA_007922815.1 Macrotus californicus
CCTAAGGCTCCACCCCTTACTATGTAACAGGTGTGTCAGGACAAAAATAATGGCCCAAATGAAAGAACAGATCAAAGCTCCAGAAAAAATACAACTAAGCAATGAAGAGATAGCCAACCTATCAGATGCACAGTTCAAAACACTGGTAATCAGGATGCTCACAGAACTGGTTGAATATGGTCACAAATTAGATGAACGAATCAACGCTATGCTAAGTGAAATAAAGGAAAATGTACAGGGAACAAACAGTGATGGGAAGGAAACCGGGACTCAAATCAATGGTGTGGACCAGAAGGAAGAAAGAAACATTCAACCAGAACATAATGAAGAAACAAGAATTCAAAAAAATGAGAAGAAGCTTAGGAACCTCCAGGATGTCTTTAAGTATTCCAACATCTGAATCATAGGGGTACCAGAAGGAGAAGAGGAAGAGCAAGAAATTGAAAACTTATTTGAAAAAATAATTAAGGAAAACTTCTCCAATCTGGCAAAGGAAATAGACTTCCAGGATGTCCAGGAAGCTCAGAGAGCCCCAAAGAAGTTGGACTCAAGGAGGAACACTCCAAGGCACATCATAATTACATTAGCCAAGATGAAAGATAAAGAGAGAATCTTAAAAGCAGCAAGAGAAAAGGAGACAGTAACCTACAAAGGAGTGCCCATGAGGCTATCAGCTGATTTCTCAAAAGAAACCTTGCAGGCAACAAGGGGCTGGAGAGAAGTATTCCAAGCCATGAAAGGCAAGGACCTCCATCCAAAATTACTCTATCCAGCAAAGCTTTCATTTAGAATGGAAGGGCAGATAAAGTGATTCCCAGATAAGGTCAAGTTGAAGGAGTTCATCATCACCAAGCCCTTATTATATGAAATGTTAAAGGGCCTAAGAAAAAGAAGATCAAAAATAGGAACAGTAAAATGACAACAAACTCACAGTTATTAACAACTGAACCTAAAACAAAAACAAACTAAGCAAACAACTAGAACAGGAACAGAATCTCAGAAATGAATTTTCATGGAGGGTTATCAGTGGGGGAGTGGGAGGGGGAGATAGGGGAAAAGGCACAGAGAGTAAGTAGCATAACTGGTAGGTACAAAATAGACTGGGGGAGGTTAAGAATAGTATGAGAAATGTAGAAGCCAAAGAACTTATATGTATGACCTATGGACATGAACCTAGGGGGAAATGTGGGTGGGAGGGGGTGTGCAGGGCAGAGAGGAATAAAGGGGAGGGATGGGACAACTGTAATAGCATATCAATAAAATATATTTAAAAAAATACCAAAGGTTAAAGATAAAGAGAGAATCTTAAAAGCAGCAAGTGAAAAGCAGTTAGTTACCTATAGGGGAGTTCCCTAAAACTGTCAGCTCATTTCCTAAAAGAAACTTTGTAAGCAACAAGTATTCAAAGTGGTGAAAAGCAAGGGCTATAACCTAGATTACTCTATCCAGGAAAGCTTTCATTTAGAATGGAAGGGCAGATAAAGTGCTTCCCAGATAAGGTAAAGCTAAAGAAGTTCATCATCACCAAGCTATTTTTTTTTCATCTATTTTTTTCCACAGTCTTGGAAAGCAAGTTTTATTCACAATTCACAGACGACAAGGTTGTCCCTTGCAACAATGTATCTGTAACTGTCAGGTTGATTCCTCCACAACTTCCAGTCCTAGAAGTAATGCATTACTTATCATTTCACATCCTGACAAAAGGAATTTTAAGTGTCTCCACAGCCTTCATAAACTCACTGAACCATTCATATGATTGTTTGGTGTTGTTTTCCTATTTTCATCTTTCATTATTTTCATGATGAAAGTAATATGAATAAAAATATTACCCACAGATAACCACTGTTAATCTTTTGGTAGACAGTGTCCAGAGTTTTTCTGTACCTATATCACTAGGTAAATATCTGCAGTTTTACAAAAATGGACTGATGCTATACATAGGGTTCTGCAAACTGTTTTCTTTTTAATTTTACAATGCACCATAAACATTATTCCATGCAACGGATGAAAATCTGCTACTGAAACAGAGGGCCACAAGTTAGATAACGAGAATGACAACTAAAGTAAAGTATTAGCACATGGTTAAAGCCCTGGGCCTGACAAATGCCTACCATGGGCACTATACAAAAGGAATGTCTTCAAAGCCCCTTTGGGGGGCCCTACAGCCACCCCTGAGTTCTCTTGGGCCCCTCAGGTGGAAGGGGTCCTGTAAACTTTTGTGCATCCACATTCATTTTTTTTAGTCTTTTCCATAGATTGAGGCCTTCAAGATGTAAGCAGTTTCTATTGTATTTGCAGTGCCTGTCCATCCTTTTGGGAGATTTTTGAAGTTAATGATGGGTATCCATTGCCTCTATGAATGTTGTGAGGAAGTCCAAACCTAGGAATTATTTCTTTAAGTAAGAGTTTTGCGGCCTTAGTTATCTGTTTAGTTCTAGTGGGATATGCTTTTACCCATTGAGAAAAGTATCCACAAAGACTAAGAAAAATTTGAGATTTTTCCTGATTTTAGGCATTTGTGTGAAGTCCACCTGTCCTTAAATGGACACAACTTCCTTTTTCATTGGGGCATGCTTTGTCTTAGGATTGTTTTTGACACATAGTTGACAGGCTTGGGTGATTTTTTGAATAGTCCCTTGCAAATAAGGGCCTTTCAAGTGTGGCCTAATAAAGCCCATTAAAACATTCCTTACATGATGGGTCCCTTTATGTAGGTGTTTGAGAATGGGATACACTAGAGCCTTAGGGAGTAAGGTTATACCATGGCCACTGATTTTTTACATAGAACTGGGATTAGTGTGAGTGAATCTCCATTCATAGCTCATTCCTCATCACATTTTGTGTGATAAGATTTAAATTTGACAGGTCCAAATGAGATCAAAGCTCCCAGGTATTGTGGCTTTTTTTGCTGCCCGTTTTGTTGCTTTATTAGAAGTTTGGTTTCCCTTGCTTGTTTTGGAACCATTCCTTTGCTGTCCTGGGAAACCTGCCCCAGTAGATTCACTGCCTTTAGCGATTATACAATTTATTTTGCATGTTTTACATTTTTGTTCCCTGAGGTTAAGTCCTTTTTTCCTCTGTATTACTTCACAGGCATGGACTACCATGAAGGTATATTTGGACTCTGTGTTAACCTTCTTTTTTGGGGATAGTATTAAGGCTTTTATGAGGGCTATTAGTTCAGCCTTTTTGCTGAGGTTCCTGGTGCAAGGGTTTGGGCTTCTATTACCTTGTCTATGGTGACTACCACGTGCCCAGCTTTTTGTTGGCCATTGTCTATGAAGCTTCTCCTGTCTACATACAACTCTCATTCTGGTGCTGCCAGTAGCTGGTCCAGCAGATTCGGCCTGCTAAAATAAACTTGGTTAATGAATTCCAAGCAATCATGTTGAAGAGTTGAGTCTCCCTCCATATCTGAGGGTAGGATGGCTAGGTTCAGGGTTGTGGTAGTTTGCAAGGTAACATTTGGGTTGTCCAGCAGAATAGCTTGGTATTTCCCCATACACCCTGCAGTCAGCCAATACCCTTCTTTTTATTTTAATAGAGTCAGGACCTGGTACAGTAGCAATATTGTAGAGGGCTGTCTTAACCCTTTTGGTACGAGCGCTCTTTCCGCCGCGACACTCCCGCTGTACGAGGTGCCGCGCTGAAAACGCACACATAGCACATGGTCAGTCCTCCTTTGTGTGAAGACTTTCCTAACCTTATATAAGATCTATGCTTAATAAAACAATGCTTTTTTCCAAGTGTTGTTTGTAACTTTAATATTAAGAGATAGTTATATAAAATTCTATCAATTATATAAGTAAAATTTATAAAAAATATATACAGATTATATGATTATATACAAGATTATATACAAAACTATATACACATATGATCCTCATCTAATACACTGGTAAAACAGAATAGAATTTTACCAACTGTAGATGTCGTTTGCACGCACGGATTGCCACTTGGATGCTGGATATATCTGGCGCTAGTCCATACAGGTCATCAGATGGATGCCGGATATATCCCGTGCTCATTCACACAGGTCATCAGATGGGCGCCGGATATATCCGGCATCTGTACCAAAAGGGTTAAAGTAAATTCAGCTTCCTGTAAGATGTCACAGGTAGCTGCTACTGCTCAAAGACATGGTGGCCATTCCTTTGTCATATGATTCAACTTCTTTGAGAGATCAGCTATGGGTCAGGGAATATTTCCCAGAGTTTGGGTTAGTACCCCCAGTCCAGTTCCCTGACTTTCATGAGTGTACAATTTGAAAGACTTCTGTAAATTGGGCAATTCTAGTGCAGGAGCAGAAACTAGCTTTTTCTTTAATGTATTAAATGCTACCTGACATTCTTCTGTCCATTTGAAGAGTTTAGAGTCCATTTCTTTCAAGGAATTGTTCAGTGATTTTTCTAAAAGTCCAAAGTTTGGGATTCAAATTTGGAAGAACCCTGTAATTCCTAAGAACTCATGAAGCTGCCTTTGGTTTTCTTGGATTTTTAATGTAGAAATGGCTTGCCTTTTATTTGCCATTAAGCCTTTGGTACACTGTTTCAGTTGAAATTTCAGGTGTGCCACTTCCTGTTTGCAAATATGGGCCTTGTGATTCCTTATATTCCTTTTTTGCCAAATGATTTAGGACTGTGATGGTGTTGAGCAAACCGTCCTTATCGGTGTTGCCAGCTATTAATATGTCATTTATGTATTGCAAAAGAATTCCTGATTTCAACTGAACATTTCTTAAGCTTTTTGCCAACACTTCCCCAAATACAGTTAGGGAATTCTTAAATCCATGTGACAGCACAGTTCAGTAGTATTTGGAGCATGGCTTTAGTTTTTGGGTTCTGCCATTCAAAGTCAAACAGTTCATTTATTGAGATGCAGAAAAAGGCATCCTTTAAGTCTAGGCCTGAAAACCATTTGCTGTCTCCAGGCGCCATGGTCAACAGATTGTAGATTGGGCACTGTGAAATAAATATCTGGAACAATGTCATTTATGGCCCTCAGATTTTGTACAAAACGATATTTGTCAGAGTGAGACTTTTTAAAAAATATTTATTTATTTTTAGAAAGAGGGGAAGGGAGGAAGAGAGGGAGAGAAACATCAATGTGTGGTTGCCTCTTGCGGGGCCTCCCACTGGGGACCTGGCCTGCAACCCAGGCATGTGTCCTGACCTGGAATTGAACTGATGACCCTTTGGTTCAAAGGCCGGCACTCAATCCACCGAGCTCCACCAGCCAGGGCCCAGAGTGAGACTTTTTGACTGGCAAAATGGGGATGTTGTAGGGTAACTGGCATGGCTGAATTAGCTCTGATTTTAAGAACTTTTGCAATGCTGGCTGGATTCCCTCAAAAACCTTTTTTGAGGGAGTACTTCTTCTTTCATGTGACCTGTGCCCCCTTTCTTAGATTAACTTTTATGGGTTGCACATTAACCACTTTACCTGGAGTTCCATCAGCCCAAACGGTTTGATCCACCTGCTAATGGATCTTAGATGGGAAGAGTTCACCTCCATCCAGGACCTTCTGGACATGTCAGGAATGCCTGTAGCTGGAGGGCATGTTTCAGCCGGACCTTCACAAATAATTGCTGTTTCTTGGGAGAAAAAATTATTTGCACATACAATTTACAAAGTAAATTTTGGCCCAGCAATTGAATGGGGCAATCTGGCATGTAGAAAAAACTATGCTTAACCTTTTAATTTCCAGCTGGCATTTCCAAGGTTGAAGGAATGTCTGTTTTTGTAACTGTCCAATCACTTCAATAACTGTTACTGTATCTGAACTTTCTTTGGTTAATTTTGTGTTCAAAACTGAGTATGTAGCTTCTGTATTTACAAGAAATCAATTGGCTTCTCACAGTCAACTGTGCCTGGGGCTCCTGTGGGGAAATAGTAATAGGTCCGGAGATGTCCAAAGGAGCCCCTGGGCCTTCTTATTCATTATTAGATTTCACTCCCCTTTTCAGCATTTCTTGGTGAGGGTTTTTATTTCTGTTTTCCTTTTTGAATTTCAGGCACTTGTTCCTTCAGTGGCCCTTCTCCTTGTAATGGGCACATTGGTTGATGCCTAATGGGCCTTTCCTTCTTTCTTTAGGGTCCTGCTTCTTCCATTGGCCTTCCCATCCTGCTTTTAAGAACACTGTGGCCTGTTTTATTTTCCTTCTTTCTGGGCATTGTAAACTTTAAATGCTATGTTCACCAGCTGAGAGTGATTCATTCCCAATGCCACATCTAAACGCTGGAGTTTTTGTTTTGATATTTGGGGCACTTTGCCCATTAAAAGTCATATTCACCATTCACACATTTTCTGGTACCTGTGGACTAGCATCAATGTGCTTCCCATAGGCCTGATGGATTCTCTCTAAAAATTCAGAAGGATTCTTATTTGCCTTTTGCTGAAGGGCCTGTATCATATTTAGTCTGTTTTGATTGGGTACTCCCTTCTTAAGCTCTTTCAGTATACACTTTCTGTAATGTTGCAGGAAGGTGAGGCCCTCATCATTTTTGTTCTAGTTAGGCTTTGTCAAGGGAATTGTCTGAGCTGGATTGAGGGTCCCATTTGGATCCTCTTGATAGAGACATTGAGTCTCTTTATTAGCCCTATTGATAACCAGCCATCTCTTATTCACAGTTAACAAGATATTTAGAAGAACCTGTACATTTGATGATGAGTGGCAAAAATGGAGGCAATAAGATTTGCCATTCTTTGAGAATCATTCCTATATGAGGGGTTGGACTTTTTCCAATTCAGTGAGTCTGAACTGGAGAATGGAGTATGGGCCCAATACTAGCCAGCAGATTGCCTAGCTGATTTATTTTACCTATGAGATATTGTCTCAAAGGGAATTGGCTTGCTTCGAATTGGGAGGCTCCCTGGCCATATTGGGTGTCCTGATGGGTCTTTGGTGGGGAGATTCTTTCCATGTCTTGTAGGGGTGGAACTGTTTGCTTTGTGGTCTCAACTTCAGGGGCAGCTTGCAAAGAGGGTGGTGGTGAGGAAGCTCTTCCTGCCACCAACCCAGGGTCCTCAGGTTCAGAACATTGATGAGGTTTATCTCTTCATTCTCCCTTTCTTCCTGTGTCTTACCATTAGGGAGAGTTTTGGAGGCCACTTCCCTTCTCTGTACCGTCAAGCAATTCTTTGTCTCTGACAAAACCTTACTATACAATGATATAAATGCATTGACATAATGGATGCCATTCCATTTGTCCAAATGTTGCAATACTGTTCCAATTTTATAATGATACAGTAACTCAGGAATAATTCATGGGCCACCTTTCCCCACAATCCAAAACATACATAGGCCAAACAGTATTACAATAATAAACCAATACCTCCTTAGACATTGGATAATGGCAGTACATATTCCAGTCCTCCAAAATTTTACCCAGTGGACTTCCTCTAGGGGTCAGCCCCTAGAACTGCCCTTATTGTATTGCCTATATCTACAAAGAGCTATAACCAGAAAAATCCAGGCAATCTGAAAGCACATAAACAAAACTAACATCTACAACTCCGTCATTCCAAACAGTGCTCACAAGCAAATTTTCAGGCAAACAATCACTTCTCAGAGCCTGTCCCCTTCCCAGACCCATTTCCTTTCCACCTGCCAGGCATGTTTAGACAGCCAATGCCCTCAAGAGGCATGCAGAGAAATTCTCAGTGACTGGGAAACTCCACAGTCCCATTCTCCCACTCCTGAGGGCATCAATCTGCCATGGGCAATTATCAACATCCCTTCACGGTCACCATTACTGTACAGAATGCTGCCAATGGTGTTCTGGAACAGTTGTGGGGTTTGATTGCTCACTGACAAGATGTGTGACTCCCATGGCAAGAGTTTGGTGAAAAAGGAAAGGGGTTGTTTATTTAAAGTCTACATAGATTTAGAATAATGGCAGATTTCTGCTGTTAGGCACTGCTTCCTTTAAAAACACCCCAAAACATGGACATAACCAAGGGGGAGGGTGGGAGCGGGGGAGGGGGGTGGGATTGGCTGGGGTGGGGGGAGTGGTGGGGGGAAAATGCAGACTGTAATTGAACAACAATAAAGTAATTTAAAAAAAACACCCCAAAACAAATAGTCCAGTCTCCCTTTGCCAAACCAGGCCAGTTTCAGAACATGTCACTTAGAGGTGCCATCTTTTAGAAAAGCAGAAGCCTGAAGCTTAGCATTCCCAGTCACACACAGTTCAGCTTTGCATTTTTTACAAGTCTGGGTGGCTAGGCAGGTCCCTGCAAGACTGCCAACTTTGCAGCCGTCTTTTCCAGGAAGACTTCCAGGCAGACCTCCTGACCTCATAGCAGCCTTCTTTGCAGACCTTGTGGCTGACCTTTCTGTAGACTTTCCTGGGAGATCCACAGGCAGACCTCCTGACCTCTTCTTTTTAGATAGGATAGATAGTAAGCCAAAGCATGGAGGAGGAGGGAGATATGTTTTACCCAGTAACTCAGCAGTCCTGAGTCTGGTCCAGTAATATTGCCAGATGTTCCAACATCATAAGAAACACCATGCTAGCACTGGAAGAGGGGGGCCCTTGAAATTCTGTATGTATCGTGCCCACTATCGGGGAAAGAAAGACTTTGAAACTGTATACTCATCCCCAGGTCTAGAAAGGGGATGAGGAGGGGGTCCACAATGCCAACAGAAAAAGCCTATAAAACAGCTTTGATTAATTGCCTGCCTCTAGTCACTATCTGCTTTACGAGAGGGTCCCTAGCCCATAAATAACTTTGGGAAACTGCCTCAACTTTAATAAAATGCCTCCTGTCACGTATCTGTTTTATGACAAGATGATGAAATGTAGTCTGGAGCAAGATAAGAATTCGGATTAAAACCCTAGCTGGTGTGGCTTAGTGGAGAGAGCAACGGCCTGTGAACCAAAGGATCACTGGTTTGATTACCATTCAGAGCACATGCCTGGGTTGTGTGCCAGGTCCTCAGTAGGGTGTGTGTGTGAGAGGCAACCACATGTTGATGTTTCTCTCCCTCTCTTTCCCCCTCCTTTCCCCTCTGTCTAAAACTAACTAACTAAATAAAATATCTTAAAAAAATAGAATTTAGGCTAAAAGACTCCCACACATACCTATGTTTGGGGAGCCATGTTCCCCCAGGGAAGCTGGCACCACCTTTATCTGTCAATCAATATGTAACTTCGTCACCCCCATCCTGCCAACTATATAAACCCTCAGAACCAAGTACTTGACGCCTTTGTCACCCTTGCTTTTTGCTGCCCTTTCCTTGCCCTGTCCCGAACCTATGCCTTTCAACCCCTATCTCAATAAGGCCTGTTGTCTTCCATGAGAATGTATCAGCAATAAACCCTGCTTGAACGCTAATGGACTTGCTGATGTGTAATTGGCAAGAAGAACCAAGTTTCTCCCATAACATTCTGACCTTGTGGCAGCCCACTCTAATTTAAATGTTTGGCGTGGAACTTCCTACATGATTTAATATTTGGCTTTTCCTGTGGTGCATTAGTATCTGCCATTTCTGTCATTTTCCCAGTGTCTTTGACCCTCTTATGGCTGCCATCTTTAGTCAGGGCAAGAGTTTCCAGTGAAACACGGGCATCTGGGGAGGGCATCTGCATACCCCACTGTCCCCTGGCTATCAGGAGTTACTGCACATTCTCACATTGACTACACAATTCACCCAGGTAGCAGCCTTCTTTCTTCAAAAAGGCACAGGGGTGTTAATGTGCCTTTGTTATGTAATGAATCTTTTTAAAAAAAGATTTTATTTATTTTTAGAGAGAGGGGAAGGGAGGGAGAAAGAGAGAGAAAGAGAGAAATATTAATGTGTGAGAGATACATCAATCAGTTGCCTCTAGCTGTGCCCTAACCCAGGCATGTGCCCTGACTGGACATTGAATCAGCGACCTTTTGGTTCCAGGCTGGCACTGAATCCACACCAGCCAGGGCATGTTATATAACATATCTTAAATGTAATATATTTTAAATGCTGTATTTTCTGTTCTTCCCTTCCCCCATCCTTTCTGTAGGCAGGATTGTGGGGGTGTTCCACTATTATCAGGGGACCCATCCTTTGCACCCCCGTTACACTTTTCTTAAACAAAATTTTAACATTGGTACTTTAAAAGCACCCCACCTCACCTGCAAGACCCCATATCCTACTATCCATTTTTTTTTAAATCAGGCCTTGCTGTTATGTACATGTTATTAATGATTCAATTTTTGAATTTTCTTCTTTATCTACTATCAGAAGTATTTTCTGATGTTAATATGGGGGGTTGCTTTTTAAAACTTCTGTTTGAACTCCAGTGCAGAGAGTTATTCACACTGCAGTCATATGATCAAGTAAAGGTCTGAGGGGAGGCTTTGATCATTTCAGTTTTGTTTTTCTTAACTTTTTATTTTATTTAGTTTTCTATTCTCACCTGAGGACTTTTTTCTTTCCATTGCTTTTTAGAGAGAGAAGGAGGGAGAAACATCGATTGATTGCCTTCTCACATGATTCCCGGTTGAACCCATAACCAGGTATGTGCCCTGACCAGGAATCCAATCCACTGGGTGATGCTCCAGCCAACTGAGCCACACCTGCCAGAGCTCAACTTTTTATTTAAAAAAATTTCAAACCTACAGAAAAGTTGAAAAAAATGAAATAATCAATACTCCATTACCCTTCTCCTAGAATCATTGTTAACGTTTTGCCACATTTGCTTTTTTTCTCTCACATAAAGTTAATTTGCATACAATGATGGATTTGGATTTTAATGTTTCTTCAGTCTCTAGATTACATGCCTACATTCACCCTAAGTTTTTCTTTTTCCTCACTCCCGCTCTTCCTTCTTCTTACTTAAAAAATGTAAAGCTCAAAAACCCTGTCTTTCTCTTAGTCTCCTACCAGTGAGTTATGCTCAGATCCTCCTGACCACCAATCACCCATTGGATGAGTGACTTTGACTTATCTGTAGTATTCGATTCTGCCAACAGAGTTTGGCTAAATTCACAGGAGATAATAAAACCTGCTGGAGCCCTGGCTGGTGTGGCTCAGTGGATTGAGTGTCGGCCTGCGAGCTGAAGAGTCACCAGTTTGATTACTGGTCAGGGCACATGCCTGGGCCAGGTCCTCAGTTGGGGGCATGCAAGAGGCTACTGATCAATGTATCCCTCACACATTGCTGTTTCTCTCTCTCTTTCCCCCTCCTTCCCCACTCTCTAAAAAGTAAGTAAGTAAAATCTTTAAATAATAAAAAAATGCTGCTGGAATTTCTGGTCACAACAGTGATGGAGAAAGACAAGGCCTGCTTCTTCACACAACCAAATCAAAATTACAAGTAAAATATAGAACAACCATCACTCAGAACTATCAGAAATCAAGGTGAATGGAAGTCTGACAACTATGGAATTAAAGAAACCACACCTCTCCAGACTTGTAGGAGGGGTGCAGATGCTGAAAGGGCTGGTCCCTCACCCATGTGTGGTGGCTAAAAATTTGGGAGGGATATCTCCTGAAGATATAGAAGATAAGCAAGGAGTCCCAGACCAATATCAGGTCACCCAGCCCAGGTTTCCAGTGCCAGGAAGATAGTGCACACAACTTCTGACTACAAAAACCAGTGGGGATTCAGTTGGTGGAAGAAACTGCTGGCCCCAAGCAGTTTCTCTTAAAGAACCCATACGTGGACTCACTCCCTCTAAGCTACAGAACCCGGTTATCAGCTTGAAAGGTACCAGTACAAATTGGGAGAACTGAAGTGTCTGGCATCAAGACAAACAGAGGCCAATGTCCCTTTGCTAACCCTTCCCCCTATAGAGCCAGTAAGCTGGTACCATATCTGAGACTCCGTCAACCTGGCTAATACTGTTTGACCTGCCTTGGTGATCCCCAGAGACTCCACCCAACCCGACTTACAGGCCCACCCAAACTGCTTCTTCATCTGAATGACTGGTCGTGGCTCATGTTCACAACTTCCTAAATTCTCTCAAACAAGCAACAGCTGGCCTCAGTGAGCCATAGGCCAGACACTAGCAGCAGCCAGATTAGATTCACAGCCTGTCTTCACCTGGGAATCTCCAAGTCCAGCAAGTAGCAGTTATCTGAGATTGCTTTATAGCTCAGGCAGGGTGGCCTCAGGCAAAACACAGGTGGGGGCTGACCTTGGCCCACACCACCCAGGACACCCCATGGCCTGCACACCCAGTGAACACCTACAGACCATGTCAGAGCACCACCACCTTGCCCCTGCACAGCTGATTCTTCCATGGAGTGTGGAGGTTGGTTGTAAGTAGTGACAGCCAATCCTTGCAGCTGACTGGCCTAAGTAAATCCCTCCGATTGCTCTGCCAACAGCAACCAAGGCTCAACTATAAGAGGAGGGTGTACTGAGCCCACACGAAGGGTGCACCTCGAGTACCCAGTTTGGATGATAGGGAGGCTGTGCCACTGTACCCTATAGGACACCTGCTAAATTAGGCCACATTACCAAGACACAGAG
>VMDR010030197.1:0-12461 GCA_007922815.1 Macrotus californicus
GAAGGAAGGAGACATGACTTGGTGTGGCAAACACACAATACAATATACAGACGATATATAACAGAATTGTACACCTGAAACCTACATAATTTTATTAACCAATGTCACCCAAATAAATTCAATAAAAAAGAAGTTATATTTTAAAAGGCTATGAAACACTCAATTATCATTTGACTAGGTGAAGAGTTTAAGAAAGGTTAATGTTATCCAAAATGTATCTTTTGTGAATACCACATTTGGTCATATAAGATCAACGTTAGGGTGTCTAATATAAAATCTGTTTGTGTGTGTGTTTTTTTAATCATTGCCCAAGGATATTTTTTAAAGTAATTATATAGAGAGAAGATGAGCAAATAACAGAGAGGGGTAGAGAGAGAGAGAGAAAGAGATAGAGAGAGAGAAACATTGATTGATCGTCTCCCATATGCACCCTGACCGGGGATAGAACCCGCGCCCTAGATATGTGCCTTACCAGGACTTGAACCCACAGCCTTTTTGTGCAAGGGATGACTACACTCCAACCCACTGAGCCACTCAGCTAAGGCTGTGCTTTAAAACTTCATTTGTATATAGTAAAATAAATTTGTAAATATTAAGTGGAACTCAGAATGCATTTCCCCATGAAAACTTAAATCTTAGATTCCAAAGTAACTGAATTAGAAACCAAATTAATCTGTCAATAATATTACTACATAACACCAGGGCTAATGTTCAGCAGTAGGAACTGATATAGCTATACCAGTAGCTAAAATAATGAAATATTCTATACACCTCCTAAATAGCCACTGCTTTGCTAACCCACCTCACAGCCACTTCCCCTTAAAACTGTCAGAACTCCTGCAGTCCAGACACTGCAGGGTTGAAGCCTGGACCAGCTAAGGGCCTCCGGGACCTCCTCCAGCTGGCACCTGTTGTAGTTGATCAGTGCCGATGGTGTAGTGATTGTGGAGCCGTTCCCTACCACTGTCAGCATGGTCTTTCTGCAATACTATTATATGATACTGTGGTTTCTGAAAACTCGCAAGCTTTTATAAGTGGGCAGTGAGGGTATGGGATCATATAGAAATTACGTTTCTATCCCAGATTCTAAGAATCATGCAGAAGCATATCCAACTGTTCAAATATAGGCATACACCCTCAAACGTCCTTCATCAGGTAGCTCTCACTCAACGTGAGGTCTCTTTGCCCAGCGTCTGTGCGTGAGGGGGCTTCCCTCCCCAGCTTTGTGCCTGCTAAATAGGGCTCACTACTGGAAAACAATCAACTAAATTACAGGGAATTATGAAGAGCAATTTAAAAATGGAGAAGTGTTTTCTAGAAACCTTTTTTCTAAAAAGCATTTTTGGTAGGATTAAATAGTTTGGATGAGTTATCTGACACATGAAAATTATTTTAAAATGTTTAATCCTGAAGAACTGGGGGAAGGGTAATCAATGGAAAGAAAACAGATACATTTGAAGCATTTACTTTTCTTTTAGCATCAATGTCCTTGCGTTTTTCTAACTTTTTTGGCTCAGTTGGTTGGGCATTGTCCTGCAAAGCAAAAGGTTCCTGGCTCAGTTTGAGTCCTCATCAGGGCACACGCCTGCGTCGTGGGTTCAGGCCCTGGACGGAGCCTATATAAGAGGCAACAGATCAGCGTTTCTCTCTCACATCCATGTTTCTCTCCATCCCTCTCTCTATCTCTAAAATAAATAATTAAAGTTTTTAAAAATTATATTTTGCAATATCAGTTCAACATTGTATATACTTATTATACACACATATATATATTTTTCTACTTGCCAACAACTTTTTCTCTAGACTTTCACTGTTGTCTCAGAAATAGACAATGCTTCACATTTTCCATTTTAGTGTAGCATCCACTTGTCTAACATGAGTCCATGTAGATTCTCAGATTCTGGCACGAAATAAACAGGATTCAGACAAAGATTTACAAAAGAAAAAAGAAATGAACACCACTATCAACACCCAAAACCACTGTTGGATGGGATTTCCTGCTGGAATACTATGGAATTCTTTATCTTGGCCCTAAAAAAATGATTTCTTTTTATAAATCAAAAAGAAAGTCAGAATCCCAAGTAAGCAGGGAAGATACTAGATACAATATTTATCATTTTCTTTTCTTTCCTCTCACTTTCAAGTAATTACTTTGCTTTATGCCCTTGCCACCCGGACCTGAACCAAGCTCCTCACACAGAGTCCATCAAAACTAATCCATCTTTCCTGTTGGAAAGGGTTATGGACTGCTCCAGCCACTAGTCGTTCAGAAGGCAAACGCATCTGCAGAAACCTCTCAAAAGACTACCGTCGGTTCTGAAGAACTGGCGCTTTTCAAAGGCTCTTCCTTTTAATATCAGTCATCTAAACGAATGAGGCCAACTTCCATTCCCTGTTGTCAACAGTCCACAACTGAAGCAGAGAGAAGACTATTCCTTTGCTTATACATTTGTGAACAAAATGAGCAGGGAGTAAATATATGGCAAAGCAAAACTTCTCAGCACATCAAATTCCTGACAAACAATATGTTGGCTCTCTTCTATCGAAAATGAATAAAAACAATTCAAAATTAATAGCCATCAAGAAAATCGTCTTATACTTTGGGAATTCTATTTTTCTTTTTTAATTCTTTTACAGTTCTCCAATAATTCCCCCCATTGCTCTCTACTGCCCCACCCAACCCCTGCTCCCACAGCCGATCCCTACCCTGTTGTTCATGTCCATGGTCATTTATACATGTTCCTTGGCTAGACCCTGCCTCTTCTCCCCCCCTGCTCCCTCCCCTCTGGTCATTATCAGTCTGTTCTTTGTTTCCATGCCTCTGTTTCTATTTTGCTCATTTGTTTTGTTCATTAGGTTCCATTAGAGGTGAGATCATATGGTATTTGTCTTTCACTGCCTGGCTTATTTCACTTAGCATAATGCTCTCCAGTTCCATCCATGCTATCACGAAAGGTAGGAGTTCCTTCTTTCTTTTTGCTACATAGTATTCCATTGTGTAAATGTACCACAGTTTTTTGATCCACTCATTTACTGATGGGCACTTAGGTTGTTTCCAGCACTTGGCTATTGTAAATTGTGCTGCAATGAACATTGGGGAGCGTAGGTTCTTTTGAATTGATGTTTCAGGGCTCTTAGGGTATAATCCTAGCAGTGGAATCACTGGATCAAAAGGCAGTTCCATTTTTAGCTTTTTGAGGAAATTCCATACTGTTTTCCACAGTGGCTGCACCAGTCTGCATTCCCACCAACAGTGCACTAGGGTTCCCTTTTCTCCACATTCTCGCCAGCATTTGTTGTTTGTTGATTTGTTAACGATGGCAATTTTGGTCAATTAACATTTGACAAAGAAGGTGGGAACATAAAATGGAGTAAAAATAGCCTCTTCAATACATAGTGTTGGGGGATCTGGACAGCTATATGCAAAAAGAAATAAAACTAAACCACCAACTTACACCATACACCAGAATAAACTCAAGACGAGTAAAAGACTTAAATGTGAGCTGGGATACCGTAAAAGTCTTAGAGGAAAACAGCCAGTAAAATTTCAGATATCCCACACGGCAATATTTTCTTCGATATTTCTCCTAAGGTAAGGGACATAAAGAAAAGAATAAACAAATGGGACTACATCAAACTAAAAAGCTTCTGTTCAGCTAAAGAAAACATCAGCAAAATGAAAAGGGAGCCAACAGTATGGGAAAACATATTTGCCAATGATACCTCAGACAAGTGCTTGAGCTCCCAAATATAAAATTAACTCACACTACTCCACTTCAGGAAGACAAACAATCCAATTAAAAAATGGGCAAAGGACCTGAACAGACACCTCTCCAAGGAGGACATACAGAGGGCCCAGAGACATATGAAAGGATGCTCAGCATCACTAGCCATCAGAGAGATGCAGATTAAAACCACCATGAGACACCACCTTTGGGAATTCTTCAGATCACTTTCTCATCTCCAGGATGTGGAAGACTACCTAACGTTAGAGGAGCATTTGCACAAAATATGAACTGCAGGCTCACAGAAGCTGAGTGTGGAGGTTCCTGGTGGGAAAAAATTGTGGATTTAAAGGACCTGGATTTGAGATCCAGGGTCATCACTAACTGGAAGTAGGAGTTAACCATTCACTTCCTTAAGCCTAATTTTTCATATCTGTCAAATGAGAGCGACCATGTCCCTTACCCATCTCCACATGAAGGCTGTTATGAAGTTTAGAGAAAATTATGTATTGAATACCTGCCTCCCTTTCAAATGGGCTGTACATGCTTGTGGGGAGTTGCTAGCAGTGTTGACAAGCCCTTGAAACCACAGGATGATAAGACACATTGCATCTCCCCAGAGCATCCATTTTATTATACGATTTTATATAATAGTTGAAATTGTTTTGAATGTGGCTTTTTTATTAAAGGAACATACCTATGTTATGGATTTTACATGAACTTTTAAGATAAAATTAATCTTTCAAAGAGTTTGTGTTTGGGGGGAGCCACTTCAGCCTCTACTCCTTGCCCTCCATTGTCAGCCATTCATTCTTGTCTGAGGCTTGTAGTTCTTCACTGGGGGAGTGTGCGAAGGCCTGTAAAAATTTTTTTTTGAAATTTTATTAAAAAAGGGAGCATTCTATCCCTGGCTGGTGTGGCTCAGTGCATTGAATGCCAGTCTGCAAACCGAAAGGTGGCTGGTTCGATTCCCGGTCAGGGCACATGCCTGGGTTCTGCGCCAGGTCACCAGTGGAGTGCATGTGAGAGGTCGAAGTTTCTCTCCCTCTCTTTCTCCCTCCCTTCGCCTCTCACATTTACTCTTTCACACGGAATTGCCAATTTGTTCTTCTGTTTGCATGAATGGTCATGGTACCAGTGACTTGGGAGTGAGAGGAGAGGAATATTATAGGTATGGGGGGGAGAAAACGGGTGAAGTGTGCTAGCTAAATATGTCTTTTGTTTGTTTGTGTTTTTAATGAATATTTTATAATGATTATTATATATACATTTTTAAAAATTGTTAATTTTTGTTAACAAGGGGCACAGGAAGGAGTGTGGTGGGGGCCTGAGACATCCAACCCCAGGAACCTGCAGGGCTGGGTCAGTGCCCTCTAAGGATATTTTTGACCTTGTTCAACCTTTCCAAAAAGAATAAGTGATGTTACATATACACACACAATTTTTTTAATGGAAGATGTTTTATCCTCAGTTTTAAAGCAGTAACATTTTCAGAGGTATGTTAAAGGGGATGAGAAATAGTTACATTGGCCTAGATTCTAAACACCTTAAAGGCTTTTGAAAGGTTTCAGGTGGCGAGGAGGATGGGCAGGGGCAGCTGTGCGTGGGTCCCAGGTGCGTTCCCACCTGTAGCTGGTTGGGTCATTAGTGGCGTCTTGAAGCCCTTAAAGAGCGTTTTTGCGTTTCTCCTCTTCTTCTTCCAGCTACCTGGTGGAGAGGCTGGTGCTGAGGAACATCGAATCCAACGGCAAAGGCTGGATCTACAGGGCTGCCACCAAGATAAGGATGGTCCCCCTCTTCAGTCAGGTAAGGGGCTGTGACCCATTCTTACACAGGAGCAGGGCTGGGCTCTGCAGGAGCTCTCTGTTTTCAAGATGAGAAAACCGTGATTTGCATTCGCTTTTGAGCCTGCATGTTCCAGTCAAATTCTCTCTGGCTCTATGATGTCACCAGGAAAGCAAAGAAATGCCATTTTAAGATTATTAACAATATTAGTTACTCCGTCTTGACTACCTAGCACATGGCAGCTGTAGGGTAGTGCCGGCAAGCCCCATGTACTCTTTTGCTTACTCTTCACAGCAGACTTACGGAGGGGCTTACTCATTTCTTAGCTGACGATTCCTGAGTTAAAGGAGGTTCTGTGACTTGCAGACGACCGCCTCACTATCAAGTGTCAGAACCGAAATGGAGCTCCATTCTGCCTGTTCTAATGTTGATTGTAATGTTTCTTAGTTACAGCAAACAGTTTTTCATTGTTCATAAGTTATGGGCCGAGTATCAGTTGAATGATGCATTTCCTGTGTTATTTTCCTGGTTGTGAATGAGTTTTCTCATACATTCTCTCCCCCAATTTAAGAAACAGTAATCCAAAATAAAAGAGGAGAAAAAATAGACAGAGAACATAAATAAATTTAAATGAAGAAATCCAGCTAGGAACCCACTGGCTGGGGTTTCTGCTTGTTTATTGGTAACTCACCTTTGTAAAGTGACCGTATGTTTCATCCCTGTCCCTTCGGCCTGGCCTGCTTTTCTTCAGTCTGAAGCAGTGATTTTTCAGCTGGTGTGCTGCAGGAAGTTCTAAAACATGAAATACCTGACTAGTCAGGGGCACTGACTCCTATTCCCTTAGATTGTCAAAAAAATAACAACAGCCAACACGATAACTGTTTGGTGTGAATGAATCAAAATTACACCTATTTTTTGTCAGATCGGCAAAAAAAGTATACTTTTTGGCATGCTGCAGAAGTTTAGTAATTAGTTTATAGGTGCCATGAGATGAAAAAGGTTGAAAATTGTGGTCTGGAAGCATCACTGACTGAACAGCTGTAATCATGTTGTTCAAAGCAGTATGTACAGTTTGCAAAACAAAGTTCTAGACATATGTCTCCTGTCGTTGCCAGCTCCTCCAGCTTAATGTTGTACTGAGAAGAACTATATAGTGGCTAGAAAAAAAATGTAGCTTTCTGTCTCAGCTCCTTAGCCCATCTTTTATATGCTCAGGACAGGGAATCTTTATGTGGGCAGGGTTGGTTCACTGGGTTCCCATTGATGGGTTATTTCTAATATCGGCTTGAATTCTGCTTTTTGGTTTTAGGATCCTTCATCTTTCTTCCCTCTTTGCACGCAACAGCTAATTAACCTAATATATCTTCACTTAGCCCATCAGGCAAAGCCAGAGACCCAAGCCGGAGAGTCCCAGACATGTGAATTTCATTAAACGTTAAAGAGGCCACATTGAACCCGGAATCCAGGGCTGAGGCTAGATTATTTTCACAGCTCCGCCGCACTCAGATGTTTACCGTGGCCAGACTAGAATGAAAGGGGTTTTTTGTTTTGTTTTGTTTTTCCTGCATCACATTTCTCCATAACAGAGAGGTTCCAGTGAATAGAAAGAGGTATTGGGCTTTAATGATGCGATTTCTTCTTCTGTCGTTTTGCAACTGTTCCACATCTGTGTGTTTTTTTTCATCAGTGCGTTTGAAGATGAGAGGAAGGCAAGGGCTGTTTATTTACTGCTGCTCACGGGACTTTAAAAGAGCCCAATGTACCCTTTCTTAAACTGAGGTATGATTGACACGTAACATTATATTAGTTTCAGGTGTACAGCATAATGATTATTTGTATGCTGTATATTGCAAAACTGATCACCACAATAAGTTGAGTTAATGTCACCATGCATAGTTACAATTTTTTTTCTTGTGATGAGAACTTTTGAGATCTCCTTTAGCAACCTTCATATATATTATATAGCACTTGTAACTGTAGTCAGCATGCTGTACATTTCGTCTACTTGACTTTTATAGCTGGGCGTTTGCACACTTAACTCCCTTCACCCATTCCCCGCCCCCCACCTCTAGCAACTATTAGTCTATTTTCTGTATCTGTAAGTTCAGTTCGAGTTGTTTTGCTTTAGATTCCCCGTATATAAGATATCATAAAGTATTTGTGTTTCTGTGTGACATTCCACGTAGCCCAGTGCCCTCAAAGTCCCACTCACGTTGTTGCAAATGGCAAGATTTCCTTCATTTTATGGTTAAGTAATATCGCACTGTGTCTATCCAACCACACTTTCTTTACCCATTTATCCATTGCTGGGCACTTAAAGCTGCTTTCATACCTTGGCTATTTGTAAATAATGCTGTAATGAACATGGGGGTGCATCAGTCCTTTCAAGTGTTTGTATTTTGGGGGGATAAACACCAAGAAGTGGAATAACTGGATAATATAGTAATTTTATTTTTAATATTTGAGTACCCTCCATACTGTTTCCCACAGTGGCTGTACCAGTTTACATTCTGACCAACAGTGCTCAAGGGGCCCCTTTTCTCCCCATTCTCACAACACTTGTTATTTCTTTCCCTTTGATAGTACCCATTCCAACAGGTATGAAGTAGTATCTCATGCATTTTTGATTTGCATATCTTTGATGATTAGTGATGTTGAGCACTTTTCCATGTCCTTGTTACCCATAATATTTTTTCTTTGGCAAAAGGTCTGTCTAGAGTCTCTGCCCATTTTTAAAATCAGATTTTTTTTTGAGTTGTATGATTCTTTGTTGTTTTGGATATTAACCCTTCTCAGATACATGATTTGCAAGTATTTTCTCCATTCCATATGTTATCTTATTTTGTTGGTTTCCTTTGCATGCAGAGCTTCTTAGTTTGAAGTAGTTCCACTTGTCAGTTTTTGTTTTTGTTGCTTTTACTGTGGGTTTCAAAGCCAAAATATAATTGCCAAGACCAATGTCAAGGAGCTGACCACCCATGTTGTCTTCTAGGCGTTCTGTGGTTTCAGGGGTTACATTCAAGTCTTTAATCCACGTTGAGTTAATTTTTGTATGGCATGAGATAGTGGTCAGTTTCATGCTTTTCTATGGCCTGTTTAGTTTCCCAGCACCATTCATTTAAGAGACTTTATCCATCATGTATTTTGACACTTCTGTCATAACTTAAGTGACCATTTTTGTGCGAGTTTGTTTCTGAATATACTCTCGATAGCTAACATTTGTTTAATATTTAACTTAAGCCATTTTAATTTCTAACTTCTTAAGCATTGATAGGCACTCTTACAACAAATTACAACTGTGATTCCTATAAAATGCTACACCTGCTTCAAAAATAAGGAGGTACAGGGTATGTTTGGGCTCCTGAAATTTATACCCACAGACCATGTCTGCTTTCCTAATTTTATTGAATAGTCAATAGCAGGACCATTTTAGAATCAGAAGCCAAATCATGTTTTTATGGCATGGACAGAGAGCCCTACAAGCTAAAATAAAAACAACTAGTTGAGATAATATTCAGGAATCAGGCAGAATTGTGTGTGGCTGCTGGAGTGTGCATACCTTTCCTTCTCCAGAGTCCAGCATGCTACCTGGTCTGGTCTGGCCATCTCATTTCCTTCCTTAGACTTTCTCTTGTGCCTGTGTTCTGGTTCTACTGTGGTCTGAAAGTTTATGTCTCCACCAAATTCATGATTTGAAATTGTAATGGCCAACATAGCAGTGTTAGGAGGGGGGCTTTCGGGTGGTACTTAGGCCATGAGGATGGGTATTGGTAAGCAATCTCCGGCACAGGCTGTGTCTGCTTCCAGTGGGAACACAGGCACTACCTTCTCCTACCAGTACAGGTGAGACACCTGACTAGGCTGGTAAGTCAAATGTGTTATTTAACAATATAAATTGGTCATTTGATTCTGTCTTTTCTACTACGTTTGAGACTGGTTTGAAAATTCTAAGACTCTGTAGGAGTCAACCTAAGACTCAGGACCATCTAACATCTCTATTACCTAAAATGCAGCTTCTATGAACACAGAGACTATGGATATTCTACAAGGTGTGTATAGTAATACAAATTAACTGATACTTACTAATATAAGTAAATGCTTTTTAATGTTTGAGATAATTAATATGTGATCAAGCAGTGAGCAGTAAATTCAAAAACTAGTAACTAGAGGAAAAAAATATAGAATTGTATTTACAAATTGAAAAAATGTATCAAAGGAAAAATAAAATTCATCCCAGATAAGAAAAGCATAAAAGAGTACAAAAATAAGCCATAAAAGCATATAGAATATCATGTGGAATAATAAATTACATGCTGACATGACCGGGAAGTATCTAGATGCCCTAAGTGGACAATGTAAGAAGTAGAAATTATGAGGAAATACTGTTGTACTAATGTGCTGAGCCCCACTCAGGGCTTACAGGCTTCCATTTAGGTTTGGGACTTCGGACCCTCAAAGTTCTACAGTATTCTATCCTAGTACTGCTATGGGATTTTAGTTACATATTTTCTTAACTATACCACCAACTGGAAAAAAGTTGGTAGGAGGTTAGGTTTGTATCACATTTTTAAAAAATTTTGTTTTTATTGCTTATGCTGTTACATTTGTTCCTGCTTTTTCTCCCTCTTCCCACCTCCACCCAGCCCTACCCTCTCCCCAAGCCAATCCCCATATTGTTGTCTATGTCCATGAGTTGTGCGTAAATGTTCTTTGGTTAATCCTTTCACCATTTTTCATCCCCTTCCTGTCCACCCTCCCCCACCCCGCCTCCTTCCTGGCAGCTGTCAGTCTGTTTTATACATCTAAGCTTCTGTTACTATTTTGTTAGTTTATTGAGTTCATTAGATTCCACATATAAGTGAGATCATCTGATATTTTTCTCTCACTGACTGGCTTAATTCACTTAGCATAATTTTCTCCAGGTCCACCCATGCTGTTGCAAAATATGAGTTTCTTTTAACTGCTGCATAGTATTTCATTGTGTGGAAATACCATGGATTTTTTTACCCACTCATTTACTGCTGGGCATTTAGCCTGTTTCCAAAATTTGGTTATTGTGAATAGCACTGCTATAAACATAGGGATATGTACATAAAATTTTGCATTGGTGTTTCAGGATCCTTGGGGCATATTCCCAGAAGTGGGATTGCTGGGTCAAAAGGGAGTTCCATTTTTAATATTTTAAGGATACTTCATACTGTTTTCCACAGTGGCTGCACCAGACTGCATTCCCACCAACAGTACACTAGGGTTCCCTTCTCTCCACAGCCTCGCCAGTACTTTTTGTTTACTGATTTATTGATGATGACCATTCTGACAGGCGTAAGGTGACATCTCATTAAGGTTTTAATTTGCGTTTCTCTCATGATTAGTATGTTGAGAAGTTTTTCATAAGTCCACAGGCCCTCTGTATGTCCTCTTTGGAGAAGTGTCTATTCAGGCCTTTTGTCCATTTTTGAGTTGGATTTTCTTCCTGGCATTGAGTTGTATTAGTTCTTTGTGTACTTTGGAGATAACCCTTGTCAGACATATCATTGGTGAGAATGTTCTCCCATATAGCGTGTTCCCTATTTAACTCGTTGATGGTTTCTTTAGCTGTACAGAAGCTTTTTAATTTGATGTAGTCCAATTTGTTTATTTTCTGCTTTATTTCCAGTGCCTTAGGAAATATATATTATTGGCAAAAATATTTCTATGTTAAATATCTGAGGTTTTATCAGCTATGTTTTTCTTCTATGATTTTTATGGTTTTGCAACTTTAAGTCTTTCATTCATTTTGAGTTTGTTCTGGTGTATAGTGTAAGTTGGTGGCCTAGTTTCTTTTTTTTATTTTTATTTTTTGCATGTACCAGTGTAGTTTTCCCAGCACCATTTATTGAAGAGACTGTCTTTGCTCCATTGTATATTCTTGCCACCTTTGTCAAATATCAAATACAGGCCTGGGTTTATTCCTGGGCTCTCTGTTCTGTTCTATTGATCTATATGTCTGTTCTTGTACTAGTAACAGGTTGTTTTTATTACAGTGGCCATATGTGGATTTGGCCAAAAAATCTATTTAGTTTTTTCCATTAAAACACACATTTTTATTTTCATCCATAACTTTACAGATTTGGATATTTTGAGTATGTTGGCTCTCTCCTGCTATTGGCCTCTAGTTGGTAGAGTTCAGGGGTGCTTCTAAATATCTTCCAATGCATGAGCCAGCCCCACAGCAAAGGATTATTTGGCCAAAATGTCAATAGTACCAAGAAACTTTGCAAACCACTTTTGACATGTTTGATCAGTCACAGCACCTTCTCCATACACAGCACAAATGTTTCTTTGCATTTCAGTTGTGTTTTTACCTTTCTTGAAATAATAAAGCATAGTATGCCAAAAATGTTGTATATCTTCTTCCATCTTTAATATTAAAATAGCTACACAAAAATTACCAATTTTGCTAAGTTTTTTTAAATGCACATTGATATGACTGCTGTCATAATACAATCTAATAAAATTGTTTTGAATGAAATTAAAGATAAGTAAGCACTACTAGAGCCATTGTACAGAAAAAACTAAACAAAATTTTGGCGAACCCAATAGTATAGTTTGATATCAGGAGTTTTGATACCTCCAGATTTGTTCGTCCTTTGCAAGATTGCTGAGGCTATTAAGGGTCTTTTTTGGTTCCATATGAATTTTTTGAATATTCTAGTTCTGTGAAGTATGCCATTGATATTTTAATAGGTATTATATTAAATATATAGATTGCTTTGGATAGAATAATCATTTTAATGTTAATTCTTCCAATCCATGAACATGGTATATGCTTCTACTTACATTTTTGTTTCTCAATTTCTTCTGTGGCCTATAGTTTTCAGAGTACAGATATTTTACCTCCTTGGTTATATTTATTCCTAGGTACCTTATTTTTGTTGTTGTTGTTGATGCAATGGTAAATGGAATTGTTTT
>VMDR010030198.1:0-12462 GCA_007922815.1 Macrotus californicus
TAAAAAATAAAAAAATAATAAATTAACTGGTAAGAGGCAAACTCTCAAATCTTGTCATTATGAACCAAAGTTATCTCTGTTGGAAAGCCACTGAAGAAAATGGCTTTCAGAGTCCTATGAATCAAACTTCCTATTTTCCAAGCCTCATTTTTATTTTCACTGGTTTATAGAAAAAAAAAATGTATTCAAGAAGTCAAAGCTGCATCTTCATCCATTCAATCATTCAGGCAATTTTTTCAATTTTTCACTCAACCCACACATACAATATTAAATTGAGATCCTTCTATATGCCTGCCAGATTCCTCCTGATACCCCTTAGAGCTAGATGAGGCAATACACATCTTTGCTTGCATAATCCTATGGCATCTCTCATTGACTTCTTAGCTGGTACCCTAAATGTCCATTTATCTCATATTTTTGGAAGTATCTCACCTATTGGAAGTTCCTTGAGCACCTTGTTCATTGTGTACTTCATGGACCTAGCCCAATGGCAGGCACATTGTATTTACTCAATAAATATTTGTTGAAAAAAATAAATATCTACTGCTGGGCTAGGCACTGTGTATAAAGATATAAAAATGCATTTCAGCCCTGGTTGGTGTGGCTCAGTGGACTGAGCACCAGCCTGCAAACCAAAAGGTCACCGGTTCAATTCCCAGTCAGGACACATGTCTGGGTTGCAGGCCAGGTTCCAGCTGGGGATGTGCAAGAGGCAACTAATTGATGTATCTCTCCCACATTGATGTTTCTCTCCCTCTCCTTCTCCCTCTCTTCTCCTCTTTCTAAAATTTTTTTAAAAAAGCATTTCCTTGCCTGAAATAGCCCAGTCTCCAAGCACACATACTGACAGGATGAACATTATGACAGGGTGTGATAGTTCCTATGCAAGAACTATGAACAGGGTGTTTGGGGGCATCTAAACAGTCTGGGAAATGATCATGAACAGTGAGCAGCAGCTAGACAGGTAAAGGGAAGGCAAATAGGCATTCCAGCAGGAATAAACAAATGAGGCACGCAAGACATGCCTGAGGCAACCAGAGAAGTATAGGTGATTCACTATGTCAGGATAATAGAAAGAAGGGGTCATAGTGATGGATGAAGCTGGAGAGATAAGTAGAAGGCAAGTCATAAAGGTTTTAGTAAGTATGATGAGAAGTTTGGACTTTGTTCTTAGGATAATAGGAGACCAATGGCAAATTTTGAACTGTATACTCACATGAGAGTAAAATCTGGTGCCCACTGGGCTAGCAATTGATGTTTGTGAATTTCTTCAAGAAAGGAGAGAAGATACCCTGGCAGAAAGACAATGATTACAGAAGTCAGGGCCCAGGAATACACAGAGACCCAGGCCACATGGCAGTGAGACCCAGGATCTGATCATTTGGCTCTATCCAACCCTTGGACTAAGCTTCACAGTCAAGACTCCTGCTTGGGAATGTGCAGAGAGCAAAGGAAGATCCCAATTTGTCAGAATCAGGCAGGAATCCAGGTTCAAAAGAAAAATAATTACTCCTGTTACTGGATCTAAATGAAGTACAAGGTGGGTAGGGGTGATTGTTCACAAGGAACAAATAGCAGTCATTCACCAGAACTGAAACACATGGTCAGGACAGTATTCCTAGCAAAGCTGACTATTAAATAAAGGTTATATTAATCCACCCTAAGTATATCATGATCTTCTGTTGCAGGAAAAAAAAATCCCAAAAGTTAGAAGCCTAAAACAACAGCCATGCGTTTAATTCTGAGGGTCGGTTGAGTGTGTTCTGCTCTCACAGGGTTCACACCTTCGTCTGTCAGTTGATAGACACTCCGGTGGCTCTGTTTCTGGGGTGTGGCTGGCTTCTGGTTGGACCAAAAGTCTCTCATTATCCAAAAGACTAGCCCAGGCTTGTTCTCATGGCAGCCCAGGGTTCTAAGAGAGCAAGAAGACGTGTAAAGAGTCTCCTGATACTCAGGGTCAGAACTCACACAATTTGTTTCTACCTCCTAGTGTCTAAAGCAAATCAGAAGACCAGTTCAGACTCATGGGGTCAAGAAATAGACAACACTCACTTGATGAAAATTGCTGCAAAATGCATGGCAAGGGCATAGAAGCAGGAAAGAAGAATCCGTGGCCATTTTTAAAAAATCTTCCACATTATCTAAGAGAAGAACTAGCCTCAGGTGTTCAAAGGAAAAGACTGTTGAGGTGGCTATAGATGAAGAGCAGAGGGTCAAGTGGCCCAGTCCAGACAAGCCTGTCTGCACCTGGGCTGACCCAATCCAACAGAAAGACATTTAGAGTCCTCTAGAGCCCTGTGCATGTTTGAAAAAGAAGGCCTAAAAATAAATCTCTATATACAAGAAAAATGGTTTTTTTTCATTTTCCATCAGAGAAATATAACGTTTTTATTGCCACCTTAAAAAGAGCTTGAAAGGCATGTGATACAGATAAAGTTTTGAGGTAGGGGAAGGAAGATTAGAGATGTAGGGAAATGTTATTCTAGTGCTTTATACTCAAATAGTAGTCCACCAGGATAGAAGCATCACAAGATCTGGAAGCATCCCAGAAATGCAGAAGCTCGGCCCACCCCAGAGATCCTAAAACATGATCTGCATTTTCACTGAAACCCAGGTCATTCATGTGCACATAAAATTTTGAAAATCTCAGATCTTATGAGATAGCTGACTAGATAGTTTTAGCATCCACAATATAACAGAAGGGTTCTAAAGTCACGCATGTGTGTGTGTGCGCGCGCGTGAGAGAGAGAGAGAAAGAGAGAGAGAGGGAGAGAGAGATGGTTATAAACTGCCAGAAGGAAAGTCAGCAGAATGTCAATGCCAAAGCACTCATTTCACGGTTTTATTTAGCAATTTGCACTAATTCTTGATCATAACACATCCACATTTTTAGTTATACATTGATTCAAATATTTGGTAGAATGAAAAACGCACTGGTTTTACAACCAGAAGACCTTGTTTCAAATTCCAGCTGTGCAGCTTACTAAGTAGGTTAACTTCATCTTCAAGGTCTTCTTTGAAATCAAGGTATTTCACATGTATCTTGGTGGTTTATGATCCTAAGACCAAGCTTACCCTGTGTAGGTTGGCCCTAACAGGCCTATGTGTTCTTTCTCCTGCTTCACCACACCCTTCACCATTATTAAAGCCTTGCATGAATATAATCTGCAGAATCTCCTGAGTCTTTTCAACAATTTGAATACCTGTGATTAACACAAGTGGTGTAATCTCTCCATGAAGTATGCTCCACTAGCTCTTGGCTTTGAGCTTGGCCACATAAATTGCGTTGGCCAGTGGTATGTAGACAATAGTAACAATCTACTAGTTCTGAGCCCAGGAATTAAGAGCCTTTGCAAGTTTCTCTTTGTACCCTTGTACTTCTGCCACACCATCAAAAGACTTCTCCTCCAGCTAGGTAATTGCTGCCTTTTCTACCTAGACCCAAGATGGAACACACATGGAATGTAGTTGCCTAAGCCAAGCCCAGCTGTACAGACAACTTGAAGGAGAACCACACTGCCAAGTCCAGCTTAGTTCAACAAACCTCAGACAAACTGCAAATTTGGGAGAATAGCTCATTGATGCTTTAAGCCCCTGAATCGTGGGGTGGCTTATTAAACAGCATTCATGAATAAATAGCTACCTGGCACAATCTCAATGTAGAAATTAACTGCTTACAAATTTGTTGGAAAGCTGGGAAATCACTAAACTTTCAAGAAATGCTCAGAGAAGATACAATCCAGAGATCAGAAAACTGCTATGAATACCCAGATGTTGGAAAGCCTCAGGAAACCACTTCACTACAGCCCCAAACCAGTACCTGATAGGAACATGGCGGGTGGGGGGCATTGCTACATCATTTGATTCATGAGAGCTCAAGAAGAAAGTTTTGGTTGATTTGAAATTTGAAGAAAATGTGTGAGAAAAGTTGAAAGTGACAGAGACTGAGTAAAAGAGTCCCAGTAATGAGGTAAAAGCCGGCACTTGAGAAAGGAGACCAATTTTCTGGGAAGGAGCTGAATGGCAAAATTCAGGATATTTGATATTTTTTTCCTTTGCTTCTTTTCTTTGATTGAATCCTTGCATAGGTACAAAACCTACAACAAAAGACTGTTACATGATAGCCTTGTGTTAGCACACTGTAAGGAATAAAGATGAAGAGACCACTTCAAGAATTAAAGTGAGACAGTAGCCGGGGGAGGTAGCTTATCTAGGTAAGAGTCAATTGATCCCCTTTCCTTTGGTGATAAAAACACTGTAGTGTATACGGATATCATTTTAAAATGCTACACACTTGAAACTTACATAATGTTACAAACCAATGTAACTTCATTTAAAAAAAAAAAAAAAAAAGAACCGAGGTAGCAAAAGAAATTCAAGGCAAAAAGTGAAGGAAAACCACTGAGCACCATCCTAAGAGTCCTGAAAAATATAGACAAGGGATTTGTGCCTCCCATTTTTACATGATGAAATCTGAGCTATTTCATTTGGACAGTAAAGGTAAGAGGGAGTCCAGACTATTGGAAGACATGGGGACTGTTGAGCTATATAAGCAACTACCGGATTTATGAGTAATAAAAGAGAACAACAGGTAGGAAGTGCCTAAGGATGCACTGACTAATTCTTATCCTTCACTTCCTGTCGTGAAATCATAGAGAAAAAAATAGGCACATAATATTCAACTAATATTTACCTTACTGACGCTTTAGACATGGAAAGTACTGGAAATGTCAGAAGATAATTTAAATTTGTCCCATGAGACAGCCTGGATGAATCTACATGTCACGTTACAGATCCCCTCCCTGAGGTGAGAGTACCGCCTCAATCTTACCTCATTTCACATTTTTCGAAAAATCCTAACGGCCTCAGATGAGGCTTAAACTGGGAAAGATGGACCTTAAAAGATTTCAGGTCTTCAGCAAGAAAGAAGAGCATTTTTACCCTTCATCAAAAAGCTAGGAAATATAGCTAGACGGATGTGTTATTAAGAATAACAATATGTGAGTTACGACACCATGTCTTTAGGTAATACTCTATAAAGGTCACAGGTTCTTCAACACCAACTGAAAAAACAATATTTCTTTACCCCAGTTTTTAATTTAAAAATATCTTGCATGCTATTTCCGAAAGGATGATTTCTTGGAAATAGATAAAGCAAGTGGGTGACAACCAGTTTTGCTCTGGCTTCCACTCATTGATATTAAAATTATGTTTGGGTGTTGAGTGCACTTTTGCATTCAAGAAATCCTGGTCAGAAATAAAAGAACAGAAAAATCAAAGTGTTCTCCAAACAGACAATAGGAGCTCAAGGTAGAAGAGATTTTTTCTGGAGAGATCCTTGTCCCATTTACAGCATTATTTCAGTCAGTCCTTATACTTTTAGTACCTCAGTTCCAAATAAGTCCCTTCATGTCTTCTCTTCTCTGCAGAGGAGATGAAACTTCCTTTGGTTAAACGAAGAAAAGGAAAGGGAAATAAATGCTCTATTTAGTCTTCATCTAAGAGGCACTTCGCACGCTCCCATCTCAGACATCCTACTGTCTTCTGCTGCTATTTCTGTTGTTGTCACCTCTCAATGGCACAGAGTTCTAGTTTAGAGCTTTTGCTTCTCTACCAGTGTTCTGTCAGTGGTTTCCAAGTAAGGACTCAGAAAAAAGTGATGTTGTTCAAGACAGTCTCTGTTATACCATATCATGACTTCTTTCTATCTCTTCCCATCCTGCTGACCACGAAAACCTCACAACTTTCCAAGTCCAACATCTTGAACTCCTTCATTTATCTTAATAATCTCAGTACATCTGTACTCAAGGAGGTGCAATTCTATGTCAGGACCAAAGTTTGGTTTTCTTTATCAAAATATGCTTCAAAGAATTCCATAATATAGTTTGGGGGGGGGGGTTCTTTTTTTGTTGTTGACCTCACATATTGTGAGTGATTATAGTAGAAGACATAAAAATCAGATTATCACTCATGAAGGTGGACACTCAGGTTTTAGAAAAAAGTGCTAAATGCATTCTGTTTTCAAAGATTGCTTTATTTGGGTGTCTGCTGTGCCCTGATGTCAGCCAGTTTGGCCGTTATAATACCAGCTTCTTTGGAGTAACTATCAGTGGCCTCTGGTGATTAGAAGAAAGAGGAATCTATGCATCCCCTTCCCCAATAATCTCTCTGTCATATTATATTGAAAGCAATTGACAGATACTAAGAAATCTCCACCCATATGCTCTCCAACAAAGAGATCCTCATTCTAAGGCATCACCAATAATAACCTGATAGGTCATCCAACATTTTGGGGAATAGGCAACAGGCAAAATGCAGGACACACACTACCAAATGAATCTCTAAAACTTGTAACACTACACTGTAAGCACCAGGCAGCTAGGCTTAATGGACTCTTGTCCCTGGATCATGAAAGGTGATGGTGCCTATACCACTGTTTTAGCTGGTCATGTATCTTGAACTTCATTCATTTCACCGATGAAAAATTACTTCTAACATTCCTTATACTAATTAGTAAACCCTTTGCAGTGGATTAATATTTAAAGAAATATGAAAACACAATTAGAGTAAGAATTTCTAATTTAAGTCTTTCTAATGTTACTACCATACCGTAGTATATATACTACAATACATGTAAGATTACATATTCAAATTAAAATACTTAACCACTTACATCACACAATTCAAATAACGTATTTTGAAGCAAATTACCACATAAACAATTCAGTAGTCTTGAACCCCAATCTGACTTTGATTGCCTTGTAGATAGTAATCATGTTCTTTTGTTTAGCATTCTCTCTGTGTTCAAGCCCAGTAGTGTTAATATATGAATGACAAACAATCACTGACTCAGCATTTATCTGCCAGTGGGTTGACAATGAGTCAGAAGGAAGCAAAGAACAAGGATGCAATAATTGGGCTGGAGAGAGAACCAGAGCATCTCCAGGGGTCACAACAAAGTTTCTCATTGCAGCAATCTGTGGTCAAAAAAACAGTTTCCTTGGCAGTAAACATTGTCAAGTGCCTCCCCTTATGACTCTCTCTTATGTTACTTTGTTCTTGGGTTTTTCTGGTGCTTTATAACATCTGGAGGGGGGTCAGGGAGCAGTCATTGTTTTAAATAATTTTTGGAAATAAGGAATAAGTGAATTTAAAAAGATTTTGTGTAAGCTATCCTCTAGCCAGAAACTATACATCTGGTTTCCCTAACTGAAGCTTTGAGATAGTTCGCCTGCTATTATACCTTCCCCCTTTATGTTTCCAAACTTACACAGTCATGAACCTTTCCTAAATCAATGCTCTTCAAATATTTTGTTTTCCTCTTCCTGGATCCCAACGCCATACTGCTATCTTCCTATCTTCAGTTAGCTGTCTTCCTCAAAAAATAACAAGCACCTCAAGGAGGGTGCAAATTTATTGCTTCGGTTTTTAATTCTATTTCAGCCACCATACGTACTTGCAAAAATTATATTGAATGGCATTATCTAAAAGTCAGTTATTTGATTTTCTGGATTTTTCACCAAAATGTCTGAAAGCCAGCTTCATATTTATCAAGGGTTTGTACCATGCATACTGAATGGAGTTATGTAATAATAGCTCACATTATCTTATATTTTACCAGAAAAATAAAAGCAATAGTTTATCTTTATTATCTTGGGCAAAGCTAAAGATTATAAAGGTTAAATAGTTTTCCTAAATCGCAGATAGTAAATAAGTGGGCCTTAATTCTAACTTGGGTCTGTTTCACTGCCAAGTCCATATTCTTAACCAACACTGGACCCTACATACCCAAGGAAACAGAGGGTTTGACCCTTGGGCATGTATCAGCTGTTTCTTAAATAAAACAAATCTGAGGCACCAAATATAATTGAAAGAATACTTAGAACAAAATTAAAGGCAGTGGAGACAAACAGTTAAAATTTCATCAAGTTTAATCAAATTGGAAGTCAGAAGCCCAAGACCAGCTATCTCTAAATAGCCATGTAAATGTAGGTAAAAGTGCTTAATCTCTGAATTTCAATAATTCCACTGTTAAATGATGTGGTAAAGTAGATGAATTAACTATGCTATGCAGCTTCCTAACATGTTCTTTTCCAAGGGAGAAGACAGCACAGCTGTACTGCCTGTGCAAAACCACTTTGTATTGGAGAACTTTGCTGTCTGCCCTACCAGGCACTAAGCACAGCTTATTTACTACTTTAAAACTTGCATTAGGGTATATTATCCAGATATCTATAGGACCCCTCAGCCCAGGTAAAATATGGTCCTATTAGCCATAATAAGCAGCATTTATGTTTCTTGTTCCTGCTCATTACTACAATCCCTCTAAATGTTTCTTGTCATTTTTGGTATCTGCAGCGCATGTTTCACATGTGTTCAAAGATGTGACATTTGCCCCTTTGTTCCTCTCCTGCTGGGGATCTCCCCAACCACATCTGCCACAGAGGATCCAGTGGTCCAGGCTGCTACATGAGCCATGTCTCCATGGCCACTGCTCCTGGTACTTGCTGATGTCCAGAGTCCAAATGGCCATGCCTACTGTTTCTGGTACTGCCTGTCTCTTGCTGTGGAACCTGGAAAGCTGGGTGCCTCTGTTGCCCCCAGTGTGTGGAGAACTCCTCTGTCCAGGCACAGCTGAGCACCAAGCTCAGGAGTCAGGCCAAGCTCCCAGTGCTCTTCGCCTAGTTGCTCTCCTTGCAGGGTCACTATTCAGTTCAAGGGTTCTCAGCCCTGCCTGACATTAGAATTACCCAGGGCACTTGGAAAAATATCAGTGTTTGGCATGTGCCTATAGGTTCTGGTTTAATGTGCACAGGTCCCAGGTGAGTCTAAGGTACTAAGCTGGATATGAAGAATCTCTGAGTTAGAGGACCACCAATACAACCGTGTCTCCATTCACAGCATGCAACGGGGAGTTCAATGGAAGAAATCTCAGCGCTCACAAACCCTGAATCTATCCCTGAGCGGAGGGCATCCACTGAATAAACTACCTCAGTTACGAGGCATTGTTTTTCTGCCCATTTGTTATTCAGAATGTGCTGGTAAGAGAGCACATTTTGTGTTCAGCAGCCTAACTAGTGATTCCACATATTATGGTATTAGTATGCCATGGACACAGTAGACCCAGCTTCCCACACACCCCCTCGGACTGCTAAGCTATGTAATTGACAGCCCTCAGGCATTCCCTCTCTCTTTCTCTTTCTCACACACACACATGTGCAGACACAAACACACAGTTATAGAACCTTGATATTGGCAGACTCTCCTGGGCCTGTGAATCTATTTCCAGGTAAGCAATGTCAATGTATTCAATGCAAATAAAAAGAGAAGGAATGGGGGTCTTTGGGGAAAAGCATTTGTCTCACAGATACTCATTTCCTCCCTCACTGAAAAACCAAAAATATTTTATCTGGGCTTGGTAGGTAAGAATGTTGAATTAGCTCTTTAAATTTCCTGTCCACCTCTACTGGAATCAGGTTTCATAAAATGTATTTTAACTTTAATGTAATAGAGTAGTGTCTCCGCATTTTCCCTATTTTAGCAACTAAATAAAGTCAGTACCAATTAGTGAAAAGACTAGCTTGTACCATGTTCTCTGTTCCTCTTCAATTATTGAAATAATGGACCAAGGACAGCGGTGTCAGAATTCCTGTCAAATGTGGTCTTTCCAGGTGTTGGTGGGACTCGCTACCTAAAAGCTCATATAAGATGTAAGTAAAGCATTCGTTTGTATTCCACTGAATGCTGTCATTTGCACTTATTTACACAACTCTGTTCAGTGTTGGGTATTCTTACGTAAAAACTGAACAATTAGGAAAGTGGCTTAAATCTCTCACAAGTCACACACAGAAAGGATGGATAATCAAGTCAGACTTCTAGGTTGAGGAGAAACTGTGTCTTTCACATGAATAAGCCCACAGTAGAGCTGGCAGTCAACCAGAGAGCAAATACATACACTTCAAATCCCTCCCAAGAAAGCCCCCAGGTGCTGTGGGGGTCATCCTCTTGCTTAGAAAGTCAGATTTTCTCTTTGCATCAGTGTTGCATGCCACAGCAATGGAAGAACACAGCAAGAGTGCTTGATTTCTTTACGTCATAGGAAATATCATGGACCTACCTTTTCCTTTAAACCAAAGCAGTCAGGTGGAGAGGGCTGGGAGGTGAAGCCAGCTGGGCATTGACTCCTTGCTAACTTGGAACATTAACTGTGCCAGGGGAAGGAAAGGCTGCGCTGTGGTTTGTGACACTTCATGGATTGTTTTGTTAATCAGAATTCAGTTCAGAGAAAATTAGAAATCCTCTTCCTAGAATTGGAATGTTAACTAGTATTGAAGCATAGAATGTCTTACAACACCAGCAAGAACCCCCAAATAATCTGAATCATCCATATTATATATGGTTCAACCAGCACAATTGGCTGTAAAGTAAATCCAGTATCTTGTTAACTTCTTGAAGAGTAATGAAGGTCATTGACCCTTTTTGCTGCCCTCGAGTTCTCTGTATTCTTTCATAAGATGTAAGCATGAGTGAGTGACTGCATGTGTATGTGTGTGCGGTTGTATTCAGAAAAGAAGACAGGTCCCAAAGCACAGGCTCAAGATAAAACTCACTGTTTTATCCAATTGAAATCTCAGAAAAGACCCGGCCTCGTCTGACCCACTATGTGGTAGTGGGAAATAGTTTGGATATAGTGTTCTATTAGAAAATCTATTATTTGTAAAAGTTTACCACAGGCATTTTCTCGTGTTGGTGAACATCTTTATATACAGAACTTTTAGAGTTGAAAAATGTGCCACAGAATGTTTGTATATAATTAAGTTTAAACCTACAGCGTAGCATCTACCATTCATATCTGTAAGCAAAAACAAAACAACCAACAGCCAGGAACCACTACACCTCTTTTGAAGGATAAATAAATGACTATGTACTGAAGTAAGGTCAGCTATTTCATGGTAATACAAGGATTTGGATGGGGGGATGGTTGGTTTTCTATTGATGTTTAACAAATTATCACGAATTTACCAGCTTCCAACAACACACATTTAGTGTCTCATGGGATTCCTTGAATCAGGAATCTGGGAATGCCTAGCTGGCTTCTCTACTTCAGGGTCTCACTACCTGATTAAGGTGTTAGCTTAGGCCTTCATTCTCATCTTGGCTCTGCTGGAAAAGAGTCACTTCCTGGTTTCCTCAGGTGGTTGGCAGAATTCATCTCTTTCGTGAAGGACTGAGGTCCCATTTAACTGCTGGTGATTGGCTAGGATGTGCTCTCAATTCTAACCACAGGCCCTCAGAACATGTCAGAGTACTCATCCAAAGTTAGCAAGGGGAGACTCTCTCCAGACTGCTATGAGCAAGGCTTATATAATACAACCTAATCCAGGGAGTGACATCCCATCACCTTTGCCGTATTCTATTGTTTAGAAGCAAGTCACAGGACCCCCCACACCCAAGCAGAGGAGATTATGAGGCTGGAACTCATTGGGAGGTTACTTTATGGTGTGTCTGCCACAAGAAGCAATAGGCACACTCATATAGCCAAAAGAAAGATGCACGTCTTGCTCCCGTGGGAAAGTCACTGACATCCCAACCTGAACGGGCACAGAGATATGGTACCTCTTTTCCCTTTTAGAGATCACAAGCCAAGTCATCTGTCCTGTAACACTTTACCCCTCCAAATGTCTCAGCGTGTACAGCCTCTCTCTTCCTCTGAATCACTGACTCAGAAGCTTAACTACAAATTAATTTTGCCAGAAGGTAGGTGCTACCTATCAGCTGCTGTTTTAGCAACAGCGAATACCCAAACACACTGTGAGAAATAACTTGTCTCTGTGTTAGACAGGCTTCATTCACAGTTTGACACATTTCCCAAACCCTAGCAGCCTCCTCACCAGCACCAAAAAAAAACAAAAACACAAAGAAGCAGCATAAGGGTTGAGACATCCAGCTAATGTAGAAGCCTGGAAGTTGTTTTTAAGAGGATGAAAATTCTCACTTTGTCTTGTGTGCACATTGTACATGTACCATCAACCTTTCTACCCAAATGTGTTACCGGTCACTGAAAAGAGACTTAAAGTCTCTCCATCAGGAATGCCACTGAAGAGACCGTCCTGTATTGAGAAGTCGTTTGGTTTTATCTGAAGACCTCCTGTTCTGTCCGCCACCATTGTTGCCTCATTGCCTGAAAGGTCAGTAGACGTTTCTGTGGCCTATCAATGTGGTGTAGTGAAGTCCCTTCTGGGATAGTATAATGAATCTTTAATTTTACCGTGTTTAAATGCACTCGTAAATAATCAGAGGAGTTTATTCTTATCTTTGGGAAGTCTAAAATAATTTCAAAATCAGAGAAAAAGACTTGGCGAAAGAATTTTTAAATGGCATAAGAAGGAGGAAGTAATATTTGAATCTTAGGGCAAATGATCGAGTTATAATGGTAATTTAGATGCCCTACTGCCTAAGGCC